>PVIY010056722.1:0-13191 GCA_004026745.1 Myrmecophaga tridactyla
GGGGCATGGCGGTGCGGAGGAGAGGCCCACTGTGCCCGTTTCCTCACTGTGGGGGGCTGGCAGGCACTGGGGGCTGTTTCTGCCCCTTGCCGACCCCCCCTCCACCAGGGCTAGTGCGCCCACCACAGGGCCACAGGCTGGACCCGGGTTCTCCACTAGAGGTGAGTGGCCTGGGCTGGCCCCTACCTGCCCTCTGGAGGGACTGTCTGGGTGACATATAGCGATGCCCACCTTGGGTCCCTACGCTCCTTTGCTGACCACCAACGACCCGGAGCAGCCTCCGGAGTCTGGAACGGGGCATGAACTCTTGACCGGCTCCTGTAGGGAAGGCACGGCACCTCTCAACCACTCTGGGGAAGGGGTGGGGGTGTCCCAGGCCTCTGCCCCCGAGATTCAGTCCATGGGGGACTTCGGGAGGTTCCACAAACATCCGAAACCGTAGGAAGCATTTTGAGCCATGTGCTTGCTTTTTGATGAGTGTTTATAGTTTCCATCATATTTTCAAAGAGATCAGTGACCCAGAAGTGGTTGAAAACCCTGCTTTTCTATGAGTTTAACTGCACCTCTGACTAACCTGGCCTGCTGAGAAATGACCTTCCCTTTGCAGCTGGGACCAGTCAAGAGTGAGGAGATGACTCCTCTGGGACCTGAGGCGAAGGTCTGCAGAAGGCTCTGTCCCGGGTTGGGGTGAGGGGTAGGGGGATGGGGAGGCATCCACCTGCCCAGCTCACCTGGGCACTTTCCAACCCAGGTGCATGGACAGGGCTTCCAGGGGAGGCGTAGGGCAGCCTGGAGGCTGGTGTTTGGCTCAGAACACTGGACACTTTACCAGCAGGCAGGACTAGGAAAGGCCTAGCAATGTGGAGCATAGGAACGCGTTCATTAGAAGCCAAAGTGCTGCAAAAGCAGCTGTTGCTGAACCCCCGAAGGAGAGCTTGTCATTCTGGGAAGGGCGAAACGAGGTCATAAGGAACTCGGGGCCAAAGTGTGTCCTCGTGGCCAGAGCACGCGTTTGCCTTCTGGCACCCAGGCGTGTGCACTCACAGCCAGACTCGTGAGCTGGACCAGCTCAGTCCTCTGGACTGAAGTCAGGAGAGTCCAACCAAACCCTAAGGAAGGTGAATCCAAAGATGCCAGCCCGGTCCATCGATGGTAGCTGCTTTCATGTGAGTCCTCCAGGAGTTTAAATTAGATCAACCCCACATACTTCTGCTTTCTGGGACACAGTTTCCCTCTTCCACCACCTTCCTTGGTGACTTCAAAAGGCAGGTGCCAGACTACCTGCCTCCTGGGCCTTGGAGTGCCACCACCTCTGCCTCCAGAAACCTTCCCTTCCGTCACTCACTCTCTCCACCCCCTGGACTAGCTCATTCACAGGACATAAATTAATCCCCAACTGTCTACGTCTTCTTCATGCATTGGACAGCTATTCTGTCTAGGGTTCCTCACGGACACCGAACATATTCCTTATCTTCATGTTGGACCCCTCACCTTGATTTTTCCCCTTTGCTCTTGGTTCATTGATTCCCTCACCTGCCTATGTAATCCCAATAATTGTCCTTGAGTGGTAATAGCAGAGATAGATTTTGGCTAACTGAACCAAAATAAAATAATATGCAGAAAAAATACAAAGTGGTTCACAAAATAGAAAAACAGTGAAGAACCAACCAGTTTGAGGGGGCCCTAGTAGCACTGAGACTTCTCAGGGCTCAGCCCCCTGGTGAACTTTTCCAACCAGTTTCTGACCTTGAACCACTCAGCTTGGTGTTCAAATGTCTGAGAGAACCTAAGGTGTCTAGTTTGGAATATGTTCCCACATGGATGAAGTTGGATTAGAGAGTGGTGGAAATAAGTGCTGCTGGATCCCCAAAGCTAGAGCAAGGCCTGCTCCAAGGATAAGGGCCGGTAGAAGCAGCACATATCAGCACACAGGACGCAGGCACACCGAGCACACAAAGTGCACACCCAAGGGGCAAGGGTGCTTCTGAACGTGCGAGGGGCGAGGTCACCGTCCTGTCTGCGAAGCGTCACGAATTCGGACTGATAACAGCGTTTTTCCGGAGTCAGCTTGTGCCGGCACCTCAGGCAGGAGCGAGCAAGGGCAATGGATTATGTTTATGGAAACTGCCCATTTGGTAAACTTTCAGCCACACTCCAGCTATTGTCCCACAGGATATGAGATAAGATTCTTTTGAAGCAGGAAGGGTGAGTCTAAAACAGTGTGTCATTTCAGCAAGGAATTAGATAGACAGGGAATGGCACTCCTAACGGAAAGTCTGGACCTCAGCACTCTTTCCTAGTGAAAAAAGAAAATCAAGATGCCCATGGCAGGGCTGGGTCAGCTGGGGCCCTCACGTTGCAGGACGGAACTGAGTGAGAGAATTCAATCTGAACGAGCCTCACCCAGGGCTAGGGTGACCCTGAGTGCCAGAACCTTCCGTGCGAGCCGGGCAGGTGCCCCTCAGCTGGGTGGGGTCCGAGCCATCCTGGGGAGTGGCGCTCAGGTAATGACCCCCAGCCTGGATCCGTGTAAAGAAGACCTGGGACCTAAGCGCGCATGGGGGCAGCCCCTGCATCCTGGAGGGCCATGCTGTTTCCTCCTCAGGGGCCCCCATGTGTGGGCTGACGTCTCTATTTTAAGCAAAGTGAGCTCTGACTATGTCACCAGGGCAAGGCGCTTGGAGAGTTCCAGAAGAAGCATCATGGAATCAAAATATCAACCCTGCTGATAAAGGAAGAAGGAAGCGAATGGCAAGGCACGAGAAACTAATCCATAGATGCCAGCCAGGCCCTCTGTGCCGCCTCGGGATCCGGGCGCATGCAATGGGCTCATCCTCTCCCCGAGGCCTCCGCGCACAC
The DNA here is from genome assembly GCA_004026745.1 of Myrmecophaga tridactyla. Taxonomy (NCBI): domain Eukaryota; kingdom Metazoa; phylum Chordata; class Mammalia; order Pilosa; family Myrmecophagidae; genus Myrmecophaga; species Myrmecophaga tridactyla. The sequence goes on from PVIY010056722.1 coordinate 2,860, forward strand.
CTCCGCCTCCCAGCCTCTCGGCCCCGTACGGACGGCACATGTGTGTGCCCTGCACGCCTCTGAGCCTCAACACATCAAAGGGGATCTCAGGCAAAGTCGTGCCACTCTGGGTCTCGGGTCCGGGGCTGGAGTGCGCAGAAGGGTCCGCAGAACCGGGAGGCAAGGAGCAGCGGGGCCCCAGGGGTAGCATCTTGGGAGCTGTACCGGATGCGTCGGCCACCGCACCCCAAGGAGCTGGGCTAGCACGTCAGCTTGTTCCAACCTCCTTCTGCTTCTCCTGCTCTCCTCCTCCCTCCTCCCTTCCCTGTCCTTCCCCCTCCCCCCACTCCTGAAAAAGCAGTGAATTTCTTCCCGGGAATTTCAGAGAAACTTCTTGCCTCGCTTGTGCTTTGGTGATGGGCCGTGCAGATGTCCACCTTTTCCCGTTAGCAGCAGCATCTCCCCAAGAGCGCTGGTTTGGGGAGCAAATACCTGGAATGCCCGAGAGGTTTCCAGTGCCAGCTGCCAACATAATACGAAATGACCCACATCATTAACAAATGCCATTGGCTGGGCAGAGTGGAGAAGGCACATCAAGTCAGCAGAGTAAGCTTTTGATAAAGGCAGGAAATGAAAAATAACTTACAGAAGTTAATACGTGATGTGAGCTATCAAGGTTAAAAGTAATGGAAGAAATATCGAAGGGAAAATGAGCAGCTCAACCGACATAAAAAAATACGGAACTCTAAAGCAAACTGACGAAGTTTAAGATCATGCATATACCTGGAACAAATCTCTATCAATCATGATTGGTTTCTAGTTTTAATATATAAATATTTCCTATAAATGAAAAATAAACAAGTAACAGCTCTAATACAAATGAAGGTTTGATTGAACAGAGTATTCTCTGAAGAGGAAATAAAATTGGCTAACAGAATGTTTCAATTCACTCTTAAAAGCAAACTTGTTTTAATGTAGAGATGTAATTTATTGTCCATTCAATTGTCAAAAGTTTTAAATTATAATCTTCAAAGCTGACAAATTGTGGTGACATGGGTAGAGTAAAACAGTGTCTGTTTTCATGGAATTGTGTTTTCTAACAAAACTTCTAAGCAGCAATTTGGCAATAGTGATCAAGGGCCTTAAAAAGTTCATTTGGATCAATCCTTCTAGAACTCCATCCTAGTTCTAGGATGTGTGTACCTAGTTTTACATCACATCATTGAAATGTGTGTACCTAGTTTTACATTATTGTTTTACTTATAAGTATGAAAATCTGGCAAAGATTTTATTGTCTGATAGCATTAGGATGGGCTAAATAAATATATATGGAATATAATGCAGACATTAAAATTTATAGTTTGGTGAATTTAAATGACTGTTGGTTAACATTAATTTAAAAATCAGTATTAAAAATATTCTATATGTATTAACAAATTATTTAAAAATAAACATATATATATTCATAATATATAGTGTATGGGCGGCTGCTGTGGCTCAGCAGGCAGAGCTCCGACCTGCCGTGCTGGAGGTCTGGAGTTCGATCCCTGGTGCCTCCTGCCCATATGCAAATTAAAAAAAAAAACATAATATATAGTATAAATATTTTTATTAAGAGACTGTAAGAGGCCGAATCAATTGGGTATTTGTGGAGAAAAAAACCCACACCGTATAAAAATCACTGCCAGACTTGTATATTTAAATGTAAAACGAAAAAATATGAAAAATCGAAGGGAAAAAAATTTCATGAACATGAAGTAGGCAAAGAATTCTTAAATAAGATATAAAAAATGGCTAACTCTAAAGGGAAAATAAAATTAATGTTAAAACATTATTATTAAGAAAGTAAGAATGCAAGCCACAGAGGGGAAGGAGGTATTTGTGTACATACATCTAAAAAGGATTCATATCTAGAATATATTTTTTATAAACTGTTACAAAACAAAAAGGAATAAATGGATATCTTAATGGAAAAGTAGGCAAAATATTTGACAAGACACTTCACAAATGGGACATTTAAATGGATAATAGACATATGAAAAGATGGTCAAGCTGATAAAGATGGGGGGCCATGGGGGAAGTGGTGGTGAGATTATTGATGGCACTTCTAGCACGCTCACACACTGCTGGTGGCAGTGGACATTGGTGCAACGATGAAATTACCAAAAGGGCCATCAGTTATTTATTGATGGGTAAATAAATTGCTAAATTGGGTCTTATTCCCCTAAGTGAATGTTAAACAGCAACGAGAACAAACTACTACCACGTGTAATGATGTGGATGAATCTCATAAACATAAGGTTGAGTAAAAAAAAGAAGTTCTGCAGAAGTGCAGCCTATATTTAAAGTTTGAAATTAGGAAAACCCAATCTGTGGTATCAGCAGTTAGAACAGAGGTTACGCCCGGCCCCAGCGTGGGGGGCTGGTGATTGGAAGGAAATACAGGGAGACTTTCCCAGGCGCCAGGGAATGGTGTTTCCTGCACTTTGTATCGATGCACAGGTGTGTTTAATTTGTGAACATCCATCAAGCTCAGCTCTTAGGACTTGTGTAGTTTTTTATATGTATATTTTACTTAATTTTTTTTTAAAGAGAAAGAACTGGACGGAATGTAAATGGTTTTAATCTCCGTGTTATGGGCCATTCTTATTTTCTTATGCCTTGCTTTCTAAAATGAGTGCATATTATTCTATTGTAAACCAATATTATTTTGCTGGTCAGTTGGTTCTGAGGTCAGCCTGGCCTGCCTTCATCTGAACCGGTCCATGAGATGTCACACCTGCCAGGACGTGATAGCCATGGAGGCTGTGTGTGGGAAGGGTTTCTTAGTAAGAGCTCCTCCGACTGCTAAATCCAGAACTTAGACACAGAACGCGCTGCAGAATCTCAAGGGACTGGCCCTGCCCTCCAGGATGAACCACTTCCTTCCTCTGGGGCAACAGCCAATGGCTCTCCCACTGGCATCTGCCCCAAACTGTCTGTTGTGCCAGTTTGAAGCTGCTGTGTACCCCAGAAAAGCCATGTTCTTTAATTCTGCTTCAATGCTGTTGGGCAGGGTCTTTCTGATTAAGTTGTTTCCATGGAGATGTGACCCACCCAGTTATTGGTGGGACCTTTTGATTAGGTGGTTTCCATGGAGATGTGTCTCTGTCCATTCAATATGGGTCCCTTACTGAAGTCCTTGAAGAGGGAAACATTTTGGAGAAAGCTTCAGAGCAGAAACTGACAAAGACATTTGGAGATGTGGGGAAAAAATGCCCCTGCCAGGGAATTTGTAACCAGAAGCCAAAGAACCTCCAGACACCAGCCATTTGCCTTCCCAGATGGGCCTTTCTTGAGTCAAGGTATCTTTCTCTGGATGCCTCAGTTGGAGATTTTCATGGCCTTAGAACTATAAACTTGTAACTTAATAAATGTCTTTTATAGAAGCCAAGCCATTTCTGGTATATGCATTAGCAAACTAAGACATCTGTATAGGCCAGGATGGACTCCTCTATGTTCCATAATTGTCCTTTTTGAACCAGAAAGGGTCAAGGAGAACTGGGAAGAGAATGGTTGAAATCTCTTCCAAATATGTCTCATTCAACCATTAATTGGCTGAGCATCTCCAAGGAAGAGATACTTTTCAGAAGATGCTAATGTTAGATTATGCATTTAAGATTGTCATCTTATTTATTTTTCAGACAGTCAGTCAGCAAGAAGCTTAACTTACACAGCTGTGATCAATATGCTTTTGGTCTCAAGTATCTGACCACCCAAATCAAACTGGCTTAAACAGTAAAAGAATTTCTCACCTCACAGATAAATAGAGACTGGTATGCTATTTAAGTATGGTTTGATCTGGACTCTCTGGCCATCTTTGTCATTTCTCTACTCTCTAGTCTCTCCATATTGGTCACCTCCGTGATTGCAGGATGGCAGAAACCACTGGATCTACTGTTTCCTCCTTCCCAGCCATGACCGTCCAACTACTATTGAGCTCTGGGCTGATTGGAACAACCCCTGAACCAATCTCAGTGGCCAGGAGAATGGCATGCACTGATTGGGCCAGGCTTGGTTTGCGTGACCCCATCTCTGTACCAAAGGAAGAAGTTAGTCCAATCAAGGCCCTGCCCCAGAAATAGGGGTGGAGTCATTACCCTCAAATCTTCATGGCAGCTGTTATAACAAGGAGGAGAGGAAGGCATATTGGCCTGTGGGGGGTGACCACTGTACCCCTTAAGTGTGCAAAGGAAAAAGGGAAGACTGGTTTTCTGACTTTAGACCTTTACAGTGAATATTTGGAGTATTTCACCTTAAAAAAAGGAAAGGAAAATAGGATCTTTTCCTTCTCTAAGAACTCTCTCAGGCTCCTAGGAAATAATTGGCCATCTCTAAGATAAGGGGCAGGAACAGAAAGATGTACAGGGCAGATTCCTTGGCCTTGAAGTGATGGAGAGTCCCCTTTTTCACTTGGGGGGATCCCAGCCCTTCAGTTTCCATGTAAGGAGAAAACACCTTAGTGGTTGCCATGGCAGGCATGGGGCTTAGCTGCAGGGTTGGGGTGCAGAGGAGCTGCCTTTGAATGCCTCTGGCCAGACAGGGGGTTAAGGGGACACCTCCTACCACCTTTTTCTGAGGCCTTGCTGGGGCCTTGGCTGGACTGACGAGTGTGTTCAGAATTGGCAGTTGTACCTGGCCCTGGAAGGTGGCGAGACCAGGCCACCCTTGTACTTACAGCAGGTCCTCAGAACCCCTGTCTTGCCTTCCCTTTCCCTCTTCTGTGGAAGGCAGATTGAGCCATCATGGACTGAGAAGGGATGGCAGCTGTTTGCTTTGGGAGGCGGCGTTGTACCCACCCTGCCTCTGATTGTCTTTCATTCCGGGCACCTTCTCTTTAAAAAGCATTGGCCTTTTCCAATGTCTGGGGAAAATAGTGAAGGAAAGCTCAGGGTTGTCTTCCTTTAGAAGCTGACCTTTCCTCCCTTCACGTGCTGGGATTCCCCCTCCAGGGCCTGCTTGTGTAAGCCTCTTAATTGCAGAGTTGATCCAAACCAGAGCTGAAAGGATCCATCCAAGAATTCTTGTTTGGATGCTTTACCATTTTCAAAGGGGGCCCGAGATCCCTCTCTTATCTCTTCTTGGATCAGTTGAATGATGCAAGTATTTGCAAAGGGTTTAGAGAAGAGATAACACAGGATCCATCTCTGGTGCTTCCAACCCCAGTGTAGTGGGGGATATACTCTAAAGATTACTGAATCTTAACTTCCAGCAAGTGAGGAAACCCAGACTCAAAGACAGCGCTTACCCTGATAGTGGGCCCCACATAGCTGGAATGCCCTGGGGAGGTCAGAAGGAGGGGGTCTCCCCAGAGTACTGCTACCTCAAAGTGGTGACATAAAGTCGTGAGCGATACAGGTTCTTGTTTCAATAGGGAACTGGGTCCCAGTATATATACAGTCTTGCTGGAAGAGTGGATTAGCTCACCTTGAAGTTCAGAGAAGACCATCTGCTCTCCTTGCCTGACAAGCCTAAAGAGAGATGATCAATAGTCACACCACATGTGCAGACACAGAGAGACAGAGCTCAGACCCCCGTCAAGCTGAGCGGAGTGTGGTTAGCTGACAGCCTCCAGATGTAGGGTGACAGCTCAGGTCACCCTCAGCTTTTGAGCCAAGGCCTGCTGTTCTTGGGATGGCCCCAGCCAGCAATTGAGCAAGACTGAGCTATGAGGAACCGGCCATTTCCGCACAATGCCATTTTCTCAAACAAGTGCCCTGTGCTTCGGAGCTTGCTGCCAAGTGGGCAGGGACATTTTTAGGCCTGCATCAGTGTTGGATGTGCCCCAGCCCTGACCTCACACCCAGTCCCTCTTGACCCCCTTCCCTTTCATAGCTGTTAGCTTCAATAAACTGTTTGTTCTCCTAACTCTATGTCAGTATTTGCTTCCCAGAGGGCCCAACTGACCTATCTCATTGTCGATAAATAGTCTACTAACCAGTTCTCTGGGTGAGGCATCACGGCCTCCACCCTGCAGGAGCTTCCCTGTGAGAGAGGAGGTGGGGTGGTGCTTCAGTGGTGCACGGGCAGAATCGGTCTGGAGAACTGAGGAAAGAACAGTCTTCTTGGAATCTGGCACTTCTGAGATGTTTCTTTCTCCACATGGATTCCCAGAGACCACTGGCTAAGGGAGGGGGTGCTATTTTATTCAATGGAACACCAACCCCGGGACACAACATACGGCAGGATGCATGCATGAGCTGGCAGATCCAGCGTGCTGCCCAGGGTCTGTGACAAGTCACGAGGCACACACTTCTTGAGATGGAAATGGATCTAAATTTCTCATAGCCCCCAATACTAGACAGAGCCCAAGACTGTGGACTGGGTCCTTGTCATGGAAAAGTTTGAAGGAGGAAATCTCACGGCCCCATTTACTCGGATCCAGCTTCACACATAACCAGAAGGCATTCTCCCAAGGACGTGAAGTCAGGCAGTGCCCACCCGCCTCGGTCCTGTGCCTGCTGTAGGTCCTTCCCATCTTTGTCTAAGGAACTTGACAGCTGTCAGTAGTCCACCAACTCTGGCTGATGGCAAGCTGACCGCTATTTTCTAGCTCCCATCTTTGTTTCAGAGCTAACTGTATCTTCTTGATCCTGTAGGTTATTCCGTAAAAATTCTAAGGCTTTCATTTTCATCTTCTTTGTTACCCATTGATATAAGCCACAAATAACCTCTAAAAGGTATTTTGAGAATTTAGTACTTTGAAAAAAAGTGGTGCATAGAATTTTAGAGGATTCTTTAATTGAAAGTCAGTATATAAGTATATTCAAACCTGGGTTCCTTAAACTTAACCTTAACTCTAAATCTAACCCTATGCCAGTCCTAATCCTAACCCTTGTTTCTTGGACTAGAGCTCAGGAATGAGGACATATAATTCTCTCTCTCTCTCTCTCTCTCTCTCTCTCTGTATATATATATATATATATATATATATATATATATATATATATATATCCACTGGCATTGTTGCAAATCACCAAGGGTTTGTCTCTAATCTGGCATGCTACCTTATGAAAATATGTTCCAAAACCAAAAATTAATGGTTTTGTTTTATTTTTATAGTGGGTGGGTTACAGAAAGCCAGAAGGAAATTCTGTTTTCTAGACTGCTTATTTAACTTGGAAAGGGAATGTGCCTCTCTAATGGCTGTCCTTGAGAGCAACCAAGCCAAGAAAAAGTATTGCCAAGTTTAAAAGGGTAAATATTTTAAAAAGTAGTATTTAGCAAATTATTTTCAGGAACAATGCCCATGGCCACTATCATTAATAGTGAAGATTTGGAAGAGTTGGTTGCTGTAACATTGTAATAACCCAGGAAACACAATAAAATGAATACATGTGGTAAATGGAGTAAAATACACTGCATGGATACAGCACTTAAGAATATACTGTCGATAGGGAAATAAATCAGATATACGTGACTATAGATAGAAATAAACCAGATAAGAACATACCATCTGTTTTTAAAAGGCTCAGTTAAGTAACTTTTAAAAAGGAAAATATATAAAAACTAATAGTATAAATCTCATTCACAACAGTATCAAAAATATTAAGTACATGGAAATGACTTTGAGACTATATGTTAAATATTAATAAAACCTCAAAGTTCTGTAGGAAATTATAAAACGTAACTGATTTGAAGGGAGAAAACTATCTCTAGAGACAAAGATGAATAACCCAAACAAGATTTTTGCAAATTTGGCAAAAATAATTTTGATATCCATCGGAGAGAATATTTAGTGTAAACTACCAAAAGTTAGACTGAAAAACAAGAGTAATGGGAGAGACATTTGTAGTCCTACCAGATACTGAACCATATTACAAACATTAATTAAAACATGAGAGGATTGGCGTAAAAACCAAGCCAGAGCTAAAGGAATGCAGTATGTGAGCTGGAATTAAAGGCACTCCCACAGGAAAGTGCTGCCTGAGGGAGTTGTACATTTTCTAAACAGCCATGTTAAAAAGAAAAAGGAAAAAGAAACAAGTGAAATTAATTTTAATAATATATTTAGCTTAACCCAATATATCCTTTCAGCATGTCATCACTCCAAGCAATTATTTCAGGATCCTTTGCCCTCTTTTTTGGCAGTGAGCCCTTAAAATTTGGATGAGCTGGCTGTCCCATACTTGGTCACCTGTGGGTCCACTAGCTGCCGCATCGTCCGGTTCAGGGCAGGCAGGAGGAGTTGTATTGTTATCAAACAAACATCAGAAAAATGGTGAAGAAGGAAAATAGACCTTTAACATCATGCTGCCCAGATAATGCTTTGTAAAATCCAGAAAGGCAGTGCAATGAATTAAAACCATACCGTATGGCATCTGATGCAATACTTTCTAGATGAATAGATTATAAACCATTTTTCAAACAAAGCATGGAAAAGCTGGCAGTCAGTCTGACAGAGTCATGGTGCTGGTGAGCATGGGTGTGAGCCCTGCTCATTCCCGAGGACGTCAGGAGAAAGGAGGTGACAGGCACGATGAGTGCGAGTGGCCTGTCCCCCGAGACAGATGCTGGGGAAGGCAGCCAGGAGGCCAAGACCAAACACCCAAAAGCAGAGAAACAGTTTCCAGAGTGACTCAGGACTGGGCAGTCCTAGTGGGGTGAGGCCAGAGAGCAAAAGACCCCAGGCTCTAGTCCAATTTGGAAGGCCAGAAGGGTGTTGGTCAGTGCTGGGAAATCAGTCCACATACGACAGGACCCCACCCATGGAAGCCCCATCGTGGAGAGCTGGAGCTGTGCCCTGGGGAAAAGGTTTTGTCAATGCTTGGGTGTCCCAGGAACCATCAGGGTTTAGTACAAGGCCGTACTTCTAGAGGGAAAGTGGGGACCCCCCAAAGTCCAGTGCCTCAGATGGACGGTCATGGGATGGAGGCCACTCAACCCAGAGGTCTGCACCAGTGACAGAGAGTTCCCTGCCTGCCCAGCTACTGTAGACCCCAGGCCCAGGAGCAGAAAAGGAGAGGCTATGGGGAAGAGCACACAGGCGCTTACCTCTGTGTCTTGGGCTAGCAGCAGTTCTGCCTGAATTCGCTTTAACCCCTGGCTGGGAAGGGCACAGGAGGGACCCAAAACCCAGATAAATAATAACTATTAGTAGCATAAGTATATCCCAAATATTGTATGGCGTCTGCTTGTTCTAAAAATTTTTCCTTGTTCATCAGAAATTCAAATTTAACTAGATGGCTTGTATTTTTATTTGCTAAGCCTGGCTGTCCTACCTGAAGCATAAGGGAAGGGGCCCTGTGGGTCTGGAGGGAAGCTCCAGGGATGGCAGGGGAGAAGGCTCAGCGTGGGAACAGATGGACAGCATTCTCCAGAGCCAACCAAGGAAGACGGCTTTCGAGAGACAGAAGCCAGAGATGGAATGACAAAGAAATGTTTAACAAAATTAGCTGCAGGAATGTTTCATAACTACAATAAAAGAAACGAGGAACATAATAAACCAGGGGACCATACCAGCAATATGAAGCAGTAGGCACGAAAATAAAATGCTTATTCCCACTTGTAAGAAAAGCATTAAACACCTCAGTAGGTAAATCAGTAGAAAATGTGATCAAACAATTTGTGCAAAATAATCTACAAGTACCAAACAAATTTGGGGAAGTATTCCATCTTTCTAGTAACTGTTAAGTGCAAATTTTGCAAAACTTGGCATCATCTTTCACTTTTCAAAACAAATACTTAAAAAATAAAACCTAAAATTTTTAATGAGGGCACGGATATGGTTCAACTGATAACACCCTTTCTGGTGGCGGAAACAACTCGGCAGTGATGTTCCTACTTGCTGACCCAATGAGGTCATTTCTGGTTTTTATCCTAAGGGTAATCATTTAAAATGAAGAGTGACAAAAGGTGATGAGATAGTATGTTCCATTATTATAACTATAAAATAATGAATTTACCCACACAATGACTGGAAGGGAACATGGAAAAATGAAAACATTTGATGTGAGTGTATTTTTCTATTTAAAATTGCTTCTGGACTGTTAGTATATTGTTCTTTTATAATAACCAAGTGTTAAAGAAGCTTGCCAGACTTACTGCCTAAGGCAAGCCCTATAAGAATCCCCCCCAGCCCCCACCGGCTCATCCACGAAGTAGCTGTGCCTGGGAAGACGTGAGCTTCTGCTGTGGGTGGCAGAACTCCTGCATCTGCTGTAGAACAAGCCGCTGAGGCTTTTTTCTACCCGTCCCCAGCGTTTGCAGGTCACAGCTTTCCCAGCTTCTGGGCCTTGTAAATGGCTATTCAGAAGCTCTGAAAGGTTTCCTCCTGCCCAAAGCACAGTGCATTAGAGGCGGGAAGCCTTCTGC
>PVIY010056723.1:0-13249 GCA_004026745.1 Myrmecophaga tridactyla
AATTGTTGATCCCATGGTGCTAGGGCCAGATTCATGCCTGGGAGTCATCTCCCACATGGCGAGGGAGACTTTCACCTCTGGATGCCAAATCCCATGTGGGGGGAGGGCAAAGATTTCACTTGCAGAGTTGGGCTTAGAGAGAGTGAGGCCACATCTGAGCAACAAAAGAGGTTGGCGGTATTCTTATGCATTATATAGCTATCTTTTTTTGGTTTATGGTATATTGGAATGGATGGAGGGAAGTGTTCCAGTGGCCTTGATTCTTGAAGATGACTGTATAAAGATATAATATTTACAAAGTGACTGTGTGATTGTGAAAACCTTGTAACTGATCCTCCTTTAATCCAGAGTATGGACAGATGAGTAAAAAAATATGGATAAAATATAAATAAATAGTAGGGGGAAGAAAGGGTTAAATAAATTTGGTAGCTGGAAATACTAGTGGCCAATGAGAGGGAGGGGTAAAGTAGTGGTATGTATGAGTTTTTCTTTTTATTTCTTTTTCTTGAGTGATGCAAATGTTCTAAACAATGATTGTCATGATGAATACACAACTATGTGATGGTATTGCCAGCCATTGATTGCACAGTGTAAGGAATGTATATGTATAAAGATTTCTCAATAAAAATATTACCAAAAAATAAAAAAAAGAAAATCTCCTAAGAGCACATGCCATACTCATAATTAAAATCTAGGATTGCCTTGGGGTTGAAAAATTTTTTAGTAAGTCCAACTTGATACTACTGAAGGGAAAACAACTCTATTTTATTTTCCCATAGGAAAAGAATATATATTTCTGGTTACGCTGGCAATTTAGTTACATGTGTATGTCAGTAGTATGTAGTTCAAGATATCTGAGATCAGAGTTGTGATAAAATTTTCTCTGAAATAGAATCCTCTGGAACCATAATTGCTTAAGAATTGATAAGGGCTAATGTTATTTCTTTTATATCAATGATAAGTGTCTTCCTGGAATGGGACGAAATATTAAAGTTCAAAGTGTGAAGAAAAGTATGGCATTTTAGAAAAAAATAAGGTTCTATCAATCTAATGCTTCTCTTAAATAGTTTAATAACAAAATGTCACACTCTGATTGAGGGAGCAGTCCTGATATAAAAATGGAATTAATCTAAGCTGAAAATACGTGTTTTCAGCTCTAAAGTTGAAATGTGATATTTATCTTATGTCATAGATAATAGTTTCAATTTAATTCATGGTTAAATAATTAGAAATATATTTGGCAGAAGTAATTTTGACAAATGAAAATATAGCACTTATTACAGTTCAGTATATATAACAAAACTGACTAATTTGGGGGATAAACCAAAATACTAAATGATTTTGAAATATATGATTATAATGTAATAAAAACTTAATTACAAGAGGCCTCCTCTTGGAGTCCCAGTAGACTGCTCCCCGCGGCTCTCCAGCTGCCCTGCCCGCAGCACGGTGGGTGACCCTGGTGCTGCTGGGTCCCAAGGTAACAGATGTTGGCTGCTTGCCTGAGCAGCCTGCTTAGGATAGGACTTGCGGTGCCACGGATTTTCATCTGGCAGAGGTGGTTTCCCGTGGAGGTATATCGAGGGACCCGCTGGTGTTTCTCTTGGAGGTGTGGCTGTTGGGCCGGATCTTCCGCCAGACTGAGCTATAATTCGAAAGTTGATGAGCTAACGGTGGTCGTAGTGGACTCTGAGAGCATATCCCAGACCACTGTTTCTGACAGCCTGGGATATGGCAGCGTGTGAAAGGTGAAGAGCGTGCTCCTGTGTCTGGCATGGTTGCACAGGAAATGTGCTAAAGGTAAAATGAAACAGCTTGGGTTCTGAAGTCCCGTGCATCATGTCCTCAGCTCCCCAGCATCATATTGCATCAAGTATGGCCAGGAGTATTGAGCATAGTACTGCTTTTGCTACCAAAAGTTAAAAAAGAATTAAAAGTCAAGTATCCTTAATTTTTGCATCCATTTTCCTGAGTCTTGACGGATGGTGGTTTGATTATTTTGGTGCAAACGTGAGTTTGAAGCTCTTCTAATAAAGAAATGGATGTTCCTGAATAAAAATTAAAAAAAAGAGAATTGAGAAGGGTTATTTTTCAGTAGTATAAAAAGATATCATCAGGATCTCAAAAGCAGATTTTAACAAAATATTTTTCTCTAGTAGAATTTAATAAAATTTAGTTAGATGCTTTGATGGGGGCAGGATTCAAGGTTGCACAAAGTGCTATAATTTGAGTAAGTACTTACCAATTTAAGTAAGATTACAAGCAAGAATGATTTTAAATATATATTTTCTTAGCTAAATATTGACAAAAACTTAAATATTTAGGCAATATTCCTAGGGAAGTTATTTTTTAAGTCATTCTTAGCTTTAAGGTAGTTGCTGTGGTAAGTCACAGACCCAATTCTCTCAAACTATGTTCTTCTTTAGGGTATTATGATGGCCATTAAGTGTTAGCAGCTCTGGCATTTAAACATCTTTTGGTGTTTCAGGGACTATTACCATACCTTGATGTTCAAAATCACATGAACAGAGATTTTGTAGTACCAGAAATGGAATTAAAACCATTTGATCTCACTCTGTTGAAAAATAGAGGAAAAGGATTATTAGAAAATGTGTACACTGATATTATTGCATGCTTGGGCATACCTTTAATATCAATATAGTTGTCATTTCTTTCAAGTGTAATTTATTTACTTTTTACTGAAACTCAGTCATTTTCAGACCTAGTCAAATATTCTCCATTCCTTGGAATTTTTATTTGATACTGTAGATTCTTCTCCATCACATTCAGCCATTTTTGAATGTATAGTCTCTGGTTTCTGTTTGTTCTCATATTTAATATTTTCCTTAATCACATGGCTATTAAGTTTTTTATGTCCATGGTGTATAGGCTTTTCAATGAAAGTTATTGAATGTAGTTTCTGTCAGTATTTCCCTGGGGGTAAAAACATGGAAAACATACCAACATTTCTTTCCTTTAGGAAATGGTTTATGCAATTTTGACTGAAAGTGAGAAATTACAACAACTTTAATTTTAGTATATATTGACTTTTCTTAGGAATATGCCCAAGTATTAAAATAGACATTATGTAGTAACTATTTCTGTTTAATGTGAAATGCAGCAGCCTCTGTATCTCTAGCCTCTTGTTTCCACGTAGAGGGACTTCATGGAGAGTAATGTACCCAACTTCTTTCTTGATGTTTTCCTAGTGAACTTGGGAAGAGTAACTGAGCAATTTAATTCTCTGCCTCCTATCTCTGCCTCATGTGCTCTTCAGTCTGACTGCCTGCAGTGTGCTTGAACTCACTTTCTCTTTCTCCTTGACTTTGGGATAAGCCAGCAGCAGACAGTTCAGCTCTGTTGAAGAATATTTCTTTCTAATTCAGGGCACAGTATTAAGATGTCTGTTTCTGTTTCTCATTAGAAACAGAGGTGATATTTGTGTAATACTTACCTCTTTCTCTCAATTGTTTTCACACCTATTAGGGGAAGAATATTATTTGTTTGCCTCCTTAAATCCCCAACAATCATGACATATTTTTGTGTGTGTTTTATTTCACACAATAACCATTCATGCTCTTTTTTTTTTTTGCATGGGCAGGCTCTGGGAAATGAACCCAGGTCTCTGGCATGGCAGGCAAGAACTCTGCCACTGAGCCACAGTTGCCCGCCCCACTCATGCTCTTATATTTTCAACTCATCCAGCAATTTTCGCCTGGTTCTAAATGATAAATTTAACTTAGTAGAAATAAAGAACTGTTAAAAAGTTCTGTTTCACTTAGTGTGCTGGTTTGAAAGGATGTATGTCCCCTAGAAAAGCCATGTTTTAATCAAAATCCCATTTTGTAAAGGCAGAATAATCCCTATTCAATACTGTATGTTTGAAGCTACAGTTTGATCGTCTCCCCGGAGATGCGATTTAATCAAGAGTGGTTGTTAAGCTGGATTAGGTGACAACATGTCTCCACCCATTTGGGTGGGTCTTGATAAGTTTCTGGAGTCCTATAAAAGAGGAAACATTTTGGAGAATGAGGGACATTCAGAACAGAGCAGAATGACATAGCCACAAGAAGTAGAGTGACCAGCCAGCATCCTTTGGAGATGAAGAAGGAAAATGCCTCCCAGGGAGCGTCATGAAACAGGAAGCCAGGAGAAGAAGCTAGCAGATGATGCCATGTTCGCCATGTACCCTTCCAGCTGAGAGAGGAACCCTGACCGTGTTCACCATGTGCTTTTCCAGATGAGAGAGAAACTCTGACTGTGTTCGATCGGCCTGCTTAAAGCAAGGTATCTTTCCCTGGATGCCTTAGATTGGACATTTCTATAGACTTGTTTTATTGGGCAATTTATTAAATTCCCCTTTTTAAAAGCCATTCTATTTCTGGCATATTGCATTCTGGCAGTTAGCAAACTAGAACACCTAGGAAAATGAAGTGATTCAAAAAAATCATGTTTCAGGTTTGTTCATTATCAAGTGAACAAAGAATAATTCTTTAAAAATGATTTAAATCTTTTAGGATGTTATTAATATTTTAAAAATTATTACAAATATCCATGAACCTTTTTTTTTTTTTTTTTTTTTTACATGGGCAGGCACCAGAAATCAAACCTGGGTCTCCAGCATGGCAGGGGAGAATGCTACCACTGAGCCGCTGTCACAGTGCCCTGTCCATGAAATTTTAAGAGATTTTGGCCTCTGGACTAATTGTAAAGTGACTATTTGTGCTTTCATAACCATTTTTCCTATCTCTTTCTGCATTTCTGCTTGTATTTGTCTTATGACTAGAAGTTTGAGGAATTATTTTCTTTATGCTTAGAAAGTGTGAGACAGAAATATGGTGCCACATATTCCAGTTTGCCTTGCACAGTCCCAATATATGGTTGTTGTCACAGTATAATTATTAATAACAACCCTCTTATTCTTAAAATATCCCAGTTTTAGTGATAAATGACTTCATTACCCAAAGAAGAAATACATGGTTACTGGTGTTTGTGTGTGGAATCAGACCTTTAATATTTTATTCTTATTTAAGAGAGATAGTATAGAATTCTTTAAGAGCATGTTTTTGGAACCTAACCTCATAGATAGTTTTTTTACTCTAGTATTTATTATGAATAACCTCTTTGTGCTTCTGTTTCTTTTCCTTTAAAATTGTGCCAAAAGCCCCCATAAAGATTTCCACTGAAAACAAAAACAACAGATGTTTTGATGGAGCAAAGCTGAGTTTATTAAACTTACTGCAGCACAGGAGAACACCAACTGGACAGAGTCTTAACAGCATTTCAAAAGGAGGAAGTTAGGAAAAAGAATTTATAAGGCTTT
Organism: Myrmecophaga tridactyla; assembly: GCA_004026745.1. Lineage (NCBI taxonomy): Eukaryota > Metazoa > Chordata > Mammalia > Pilosa > Myrmecophagidae > Myrmecophaga > Myrmecophaga tridactyla. The sequence continues at coordinate 5,324 of PVIY010056723.1, forward strand.
AGGGTCTGGGTGATTTTTAAAATATGTATTTTTTAAATTAGAAAAATTGTAGGTTTGTATAGAAATCATGCAAAAAATACAGAATTCCTCTGTCCGCCTTTCCTCCCACCAACCATGTGCACAGTTTTCCCTATTATTAACACTTCACATTAGTGTGCTACCTTTATTACAATTAATACAAGAATTTATTATGATTGCACTATTGAGTATTGTCCATAGTTTACATAAGGGTTAACATTTGTATTGTACAGTCCTATGGTTTTATAAAAAAATTTGATTCTAGTAATGTATATTCAACCTATAATTTCTCCTTTCAGCCACATTCAAATATATATTTCAATGGTGTTAATCAATGTTCACAATGTTGTGCTAACATCACCACCATCTGTTATCAAAATTCCAAAAAGAAACTATACCACTTAAGCATTAATTCCCCATTCTCTACCACAACCCTAGCCCCTGGTAACCTCTATTCTAGTTTCTGATCTATGAATTTGCTTATTCTAATCATTTTATATCATGGAGATAATACCATATTTGTTCTCGCTTGGCTTATTTTAGTCAACATGATGTCTTCAAGATTCATCCATGTTGTCTCATGTATTAGAGCTTCATTCCTTTTTAATGCTGCATAATATTCCATTATATGCATGTACCACTTTCTTTTTAGCCATTCATTGCTTGATGAACACTTGGGTTGCCTTCATCTTTTGTCAGTTATGAATAATTTCACTATGGCCATCAGTGTACAAATATCTGTTTAAGTCCCTGCTTTCAATTCTTTTAAGTATATACATAATAGTGGGATTCCCAGGTCATATGGTAGTTCTTTATTTAGCTTTCTGAGGAGCTGCCAAACCGTCTTCCACAGCAGCTGCTGCAATATTTACATTCTCACCAGCAAAGAATGAGTATTTCTATTCTCCACATCTTCTCCAACACTTATGATTTTTCTGGTTTTTCAATAGTAACCATTCGAATAGGTGTGAAATGGTACCACATTGTGGTTTTGATTTGCATCTCCCTAATAGCTAATGATGTTAAACATCTTTTCATGTGCCTTTGAGCCATCTGTATATCGTCTTTGGAGAAATGTCTATTCAAGTTTTTTTCCCCCTTTTAAATTGGGTTGTTTGTCTTTTTATTGTTGAGTTTAGGATATCTTTATATATCCTTGTTATTAAGCCCTTGTTTAATATATAGTTTCCATATATTTTCTCTCATGGAGTAGCTTTTGTGACAAAGACTTTTGATGTGCAAAAGTTTTTAATTTTGAGGAAGTTCCATTTATTTTTTCTTTTGTTCTTTGTGCTTTGAGTGTAAAGTCTAAGAAACCATTGCCAACCTACATCTGTAACTTACTAATTTGAAAAGATACCAACTTAGTTGCAATTACATACATGTTCTCTGCTCCCGATTTCCTGTTTCCCCTCTTTATGTTGTTTTTCCCACTTAAACACTTTATATTTTGTGTGCCCATTATCACAAAATATGCCTGTTTCTAGTTAAATTGTCTTCTGATTCTTGCAGGAATTAGAGAGTGGACTTGTGTATTGAGGACATAGTACTATTTGGTTTTCTATTTACCCTTTTAATTACCCTTACAGAGCATCTTTGTTTCATCACACTGCTCCAAGCCATTGTTTCTTGTCTTTTCCTTTCAACTTTCTCAACAAACTCTCTCAGTTCTGTTTATCAGTGAAAATTTTAAACTCCCCCTCATTTTTTGAAGAACAGTTTTGCCAGATAAAAATTTTTGGCTGGCAGTTTTTTCTTGCAGTATCTTAAATATGACGTACCACTGCTTTCTTGCCCCCATGGTTCCTGGTGAGAAATTGACTCCTAGTCTTATTGAGGATCCCTTGTATATGATGGATTCCTTTTCTCTTGGTACTTTTAGGATTGTCTCTTTATTGTTAGCATTTGACATTTTGAATATATTTTTGAGAGCCTGTACTATTAGGATTTATTGTAGTTGGGTGTATATTGTACTTCTTGTACATATATATTTATGCCTTTCATAAGTGTTGGAAATTTTGAGCCATTATTTCCTTGAATATTCTTTCTGACCATTTGCCCTTCTTTTCTCTTCCTGGGACACCCAAGTTGCATATGTTTGTATGCGTCATGCTTTCACTCAGATCCTTAAGATCCTGCTCAATTTACTCTATTCTCTGTATGTTCTTCTTTCTATGATTTTGATTGTCCTGTCTTCTATTTCACTTAACATTTCCTCTGCCTGTTCAGATCTGTTGTTGCATGTCTCCTGTGTATTTTTAATCTCTACATTTTTTACCTTTCATCTCTATAACTTCTGTTGTTTTTTTAAATTTTTGAGTCCTTCTTTATGCTCATGCATTGTCTTCTTAATATCCTTTAGCTCTGAAACCACCATTAGTTTATTTCCATCCATATTTTCCTTCATCTCCTTGAATTGACTTAGGAGATTTGTTTGAACTTCTTTGATTGGTTATTCCAAGTACTGTGTCTCTTTTAAAGTTTTAATTTGTTCCCTTGACTGAGCCATATCTTCCTATTTCTTTGTATGGCTTGTAATTTTTTGCTGATGTCTGATTATTTTAATGTATTAACTCTGAAGGTCAGTTTCTTCCTCTTTTCTAGGGTTTAATTTTAAACCTAGAAAAAATGGTTTTTTGGCTTTGTGTTAGGCTCTTCTTTGATGGGATCTGCAAGGCTTTTTTTTTTAATGCAAGGCTATTTTTAAATGATTATTTCCTATGTTAAATTTTTGGTACCCACTATTAAGTAGAGTAAACCATCAAAATATTGCTTTAGTGGTTAAAAAAAAGTTCACCATTGTGCTGGTTTGAAAGGATGTATGTCCCCTAGAAAAGCTATGTTTTAATCAAAATCCCATTTTATAAAGATAGAATAATCTCTATTCAATACTGTATGTTTGAATCTGTAATTAGATCATCTCCCTGGAGAAATAACTCAATCAAGAGTGGTTGTTAAGCTAGATTAGGTGACAGCATGTCTCCACCCATTTGGGTGGGTCTTGATTAGTTTCTGAAGTCCTGTAAAAGAGGAAGCATTTTGGAGAATGAAGGAGATTTGGAGAGAGCAGAGAATGCTGCAGCACCAAGAAGCAGAGAGTCCACGAGCCAGTGACCTTTGAAGATGAAGAAGGAAAACGCCTCCTGGGGAGCTTCATGAAACCGGAAACCAGGAGAGAAAGCTAGCAGATGACACCATGTTTGCCATGTGCCCTACCAGCTGAGAGAGAAGCCCTGACTGTGTTCACCATGTGCCTTCTCACTTGAGAGAGAGAACTTCATCAGCTTTCTTGAATCAAGGTATCTTTCCCTGGATGCCTGTGATTAGACATTTCTATAGATTTGTTTAATTGGGACATTTTCGTGGCCTTAGAACTGTAAACTAGCAACTTATTAAATTCCCGTTTTATAAGCCATTCCATTTTTGGTATATTGCATTCCAGCAGCTAGCAAACTAGAACAACTATTAAAAAAAAGGCTATGTTAACAATGTTGATTCAAATGAAGTTCCATTGTGCTCAAAATCAAGGAATTCAGTTTAACACTATCTTTCTATAACTAAATCCATCAATGACAATTTAGCTTTGAAAAAAGTTTAGCATGAAATACAATGTTTTGCAGCTTAGTTTCAGTATTAATCTTAATTTGTTTTTAGTTGGGATTTTATATTTTACTTTACTTGGGCATATACAAATCTCATGATGAAATTATTTGTCAACAATATAATTCAGTTATATTATTTTCTTTTAAAAGTGTTCATTGTATTATGGATGTTTGATAAGCCCTGCTTTGCAAGACATGAGATGGCCTCCTAATTGGACAGAAATGTATGGAGTAAGGCTATATAGATGAAAAGATTTTGTGGTAATGGTTGTAATGGTAAGAGTTGTCAGACTTCTTAGGTTTAAATCTTAGTTCATCACCCAACTAGTATATCCTTGACTAATTTACTTAACTTATGTAAACCTCATTCTCTTTATCTATAAAATATAGATATCTCTTAGGACTGTTCAAAGGATTGAATAGGAACAAGCATGTACATACTCACAGGTACTTGATGTGTAGAAAGAGCTGTATGATGCTTGTTATTATATTGCCATTTTATTAGTAATAATAATTGCCTTATCTCTGAGATATATTTTTCAGTTCCATATCTTAATGACATTGGTTTAATGCCAAAGATGGATATTAAAAGAATTTAATTATCAGTACAAGTAAGTCCATATTATAGCAAACATCAAACGATATGGACAATAAGAGGCTTCTAGATGGGTCTTTCACTTTGTGTGTGTGCTTTTTGGTACCTATTTACTTTTTGGCTTCAATACAGTTATTAAGATGCATTATTCTTCAATCTGTTTCTATGGACTCAGGACAGTTTTGACTTGAAATGAAATTTTCACCAAATTTATCAAGGATATCATCATTTTTTTCATATGCCCACCCCCAGTTACTCTTCTTATTTTTGCTTATAATCTTCAGGCTGATGTAGCCACTACATGTTCATTTTATGGTTTAAGTGATTCTGGGTGCAATTACAAGGAAACACATTATGCCAATGTTCTGATAATCCAAATGACTATCTATTTAGTGAAGTGAAATTCAAGATGGGTATTTTAGTTCCTTATGTACTATTTGGTTATCTCTTTTATGTACTTGCATTGCAATTGTTATTATATTATATATAAGGTATGGTAAAGTAGAGACTTAAAGAACTTTATTCTTTGATAATTAGTGCCTCTCTTAATTGAGTATAGCCCCAGGTTATTGACTTAGATGCCAATTTTAAGCTCTTTTAGTAAATGCTTAACATTTTTCCATTACTACATATTGAATCCTGAATTTTCTGATTTCTAAATTACTTTGTTTATTGGTTATGGGAAGCTGAACTAATTCTCTTACTTATTGGGATACGATTTTGGTAAATTTAGAAAAATTCCTTAAGAGGTCTAATTTAACTTTATAAATTGCAGAGGCAATTTGCATTCTTAACATAACTTACTGTATATATTTACTAATATATAACACTTTATACTAATAAAACAATGTGAGTTTTGCAAAATCCATAAACATGATATAAAACATAAATAAGCATGAGAATTGACTGATTATTTATCATATATTTTTCCCAGTTGTTAAATTGTGTTTTGCTTGGACTTGAAAATAAAATGCTACAAAAAGAAAAAGAAGTAGCAGTATCATTAAACCCTGTTTGTTGACTGCATTCATTCTCTTTTTTTTCCTTACTAACAAAACTCTGGTTAGTAAGGTCTAACAGAAGTTCTCACCATCCAAGGCTCATTTCCAGCTAGAGATGGCTAAAGGCATAAGACGGAATTTACTGAATCTGTGACCAGTTTCTTGATCACAGTGCTCTTAGTGCCTTGGTAATTTTTTCATGGTGCCCCTAGCAGGCCAAAAGATGTATATAACAGTTCTGTTAGATGGTTAGGTCCAAACAACTTAAGAAATATTTATGTTCTTACAAGTTAGTGGCCTTTTGGAAAATAAGAATATATATATAAATTGAAAGTAAAACTATTTTTATTTTATTCATGACCAATCACGAGTACTTATTAATGGGAGATTTGTACCTTTGAACACTCCAGAGTTTTTCAGATCTTGGAACCATATTGGACAATGCCACCCCAATTTCCTATGCCACATTGATTTTCATGTGGTACTTGATTTTCTGCAATAACATTTGCCAGAAGCCCAGCTTCTCAAAGATATACCATTTCAATGTAGCAAGGTCAAATGTTGAAACTCAATTTGCTCAAGTTAGTACTTTGTTAAATATTACTGGGTTTCCTTCAAAAATTTAAAATATCCTGTCATACCAATGTATTTGCTATGGCCCTCTGGATTACATTGGTACACAGTTTGGCAAGTGTGAGTGAAAGAAAAACTTGCTGAGAGGGATTTTAGGAAACACTTGGAAATGGATTTAACTCAGTTGGCATGTATTTATTGCTTTTTTGCCTCCATCCTTTCTCTTGGATTCTTTCTGCTTGGATTGCAGATACAATGTCTTAAGATAGACTAGTCATTTTACAACTATGAGAGTGAAAGTCATACCTAAAGATGGCACATCAGTAAGCTAGAAGGAAACTGGCTTTTGGATGACTCTGCTGTCAGCCCTACTGGTCCTGGTCTGCTCACCAATGGACTATTTGTTACATATGAGTAAGCCACTGTAATAGGTTTCTATTGAATGCAGATTACTACAATCTTAACTAATTTAGCTTGTTTAGATATTTCACAAATCAGGTATCAGCTTGAATTTGACATTTCCTTATTTAAAAAAATGAAAAATATTTGTGGATTAAAGAACATTTATTGAGTTTGATATTTTTGATATTCTCCAGGAAAAAATATGGTCCATTTTGTCCAGTCCTGGCAATGAGTTGGCAAAACAGTGAGGTATTGTTGCAAAAAGATGTGAGTTTTCCTTAGCTGGGCTAAGGAAAGTTTGTCTAGAGAAAGGTATGCTTATTGTTCAGTCTGACTTGCTCTATTTACAGTAACCTTTCTAGACTTTTTCTCTGCAAGACAGGAAATTGAAAAGACATTGGGCTCTTCCATTGAAATAATTGAAAATGCCAGTATCCATCCAGTCAATATTAGCAATTCTATTTGATTTCAGTTTCACTTTATGTCCTCCTTCCCTGCTTTTTTGCTGTCACCCAATATGAAGGGTCCAAGGAAAAGATCTGTTATTTTAAAATGGAACCTTTGTTTTGACTTGCAGATTAGTTGAAAAAAGAGCACTTAGCTCATTTACTGGCAACAGAGAATCTTTTTGGAACTTTGGGTGGTAAGGGAGCAAGAATCAACTATCAAGAACACACAAACTATTCACAAGTTATCAAATTTTTTTTTTTTGATGTTTGTTGACAGCTTTTTTTTTTTAAAACTTTTTACTATAGAAACAAATGTACAACTCAAAATTTCCCATTTTAACTGGTTTCAAGTGTAAAGTTCAGTAGTATTAATTACATTAGCAATATGTACTTCCACCAGTATCCATTACCTCAAATTTTTCATCACCAAAAACAGAAACTCTGCATCTATTAAGCAATAATTTCCTTTTCCTGCCCTACCCCACCCCTACCCCCTGGTAATCTATAAACTACAATCTCTCTCTGTAATGTTTGCTTCTTCTAGGTAAGCAAGATCACCCAGTATTTGTCTTACTTGCGTCTGGCTTGTTTCATTCAACATGAAGTCTTCTTCAAGGTTCATTTATGTCGTACCATATATCAGTTTCATACCTTTGTATGGCTGAATAATGTTCCGTTGTGTGTTTATACCACATTTTATCTACTCATTGAAAAGACAAAAACTTGGATTGCTTCCATCTTTAAGTTATTGTGAATAAATATTTGTACATTATCTGCTTGAGTCCCTGCTTTCAACTCTTTTGTGTATTTACCAAGGTGTGGTATTCTCGGGCCTTATGGTAATTATATTTTCAACTTCCTGAGGAAGGGCCAAACTGATTTTCACAGTGACTGCACCATTCTACAATCCCACCAGCAATGTATAAGTGTTCCTATTTCTCTGCATCCTCATCAACACTTATTATTTTTTTGTTTTTTCTTAAATAATAGCCATTTAAGAATTGGTGAAGTGGTATCTCTCTTTTTATTGAACAGTTTTATTCATACACTGTACAATCCATTCTAAGTGTACAATCAGTGACTTCTGGTATGATTACATAGTTATGCATTCATCACCACAATCTATTTGAGAACATTCCCATTTCTCCCCCTGCCAAAAAAAATCCCACACTCTTCCTTATATCCCCTTATTATTGACATAGAGCTTTGGTGTAATGCTTTTATTATAATATTACAATGTTACTGTTAACTATAGATCTTAGTTTGCATTAATTGTATTTTTTCCC
>PVIY010056724.1:0-13116 GCA_004026745.1 Myrmecophaga tridactyla
ATGGATTAAACACTCTAATCAGAAGGTGGCAATTGTTAGACTGGATAAAAAGACAAGATCCAAAGATATGCTGTCTACAGGAAACACACTTTAAATTCAAAGATACAAACAGATTGAAAATAAAAGGATGGGAAAAGTAACCATAACAAAGTTGAAGTGAATATGCTAATATCAGACAAAATAGACTTTAATACAAAAAAAGTTAGTAGAGATGAAGAGGGAAATTTTATAATAATAAAAAGGTCAACCCATCAGGAAGACATAACAATTATCAACATATATGCACCTAACAACAAAGTCCCAAAATACATTAAACAGAAACTGACAAAATTGAAGGAAGAAATAGATAATGTTGGATACTTTAATACCCCATTTTCATGAATAGATAGAACATTGGATAGGCAAAAGACTAACAAGAAAACAGATGACTTGTACAACAGAATAAACCAACCAGACCTAATGAATATCTCTAGAACATCCCACCCGACAACAGGGAAGTACCCATTCTTCTCAAGTGCACAGGGAACATTCCTAAGATAGACAACATGGTGGGCCATAAGACAAGCCTCAGTAAGTTTAAAGGGATTGAATACATACAAAGTGTGTTCTCCTGCCACAATAGAATGAAATTAGAAATCAATATCAAAATGAAATTTGGAAAATTTGGAAAATTTACAAATATGTACACATTAACAAATTTCTAAATAATCAATGGGTTAAAGAAGAAATTGCAAGGGAAATTAGAAAATACTTTGAAATGAGTGAAAATGAAGATATAAAACTTAGTGGATTAGTTAAAATACTACATAAAGGAAAATTTATACCTGTAAATGAACACATTCAGGAAAACATCTAATAAATAGTCTAATCTTCCAGTTTAGGACACTGATTAAAAAAAGAACAAACTAAAGCTGAAGCAACAGAAGGAAATAATAAAGACTGGAATGGAAATTAATGAAATAGAAAATAGAAAAACAATAGAGAAAAATCAATGAAACCAAAAGTTGGTTCTTTGAAAGATCAACAAAATTGACAATCCTGGTATAGGTAAACTGAGAAAGAAAGAGATAAGACTCAACTTATTAAAAACAGGAATAAAAGAGGGGACATTAACACTGATCTTACAGGATAAGAGAGAATTGTAAGAGAATACTATGAACAACTGTACATCAACAAATTAGGAAACTTAGATGAAATGGAAAGTTTTATTTTTTAGAAAGACACAAAGTACCAAACTGATTCAAACATTTTCTAACCAAGTAAAGATCTATAAAAAGTAATGAGATTTAACTAGTAAATTTAATAAACTTTCCGTAAAGAAAATCACAGGATGATTTTGGTAGAAATCACTGGTGAATTTTACCAAACATTTAAAGAAGATTAATACCAATTCCTCATAAACTGTTCCATAAAGTAGAAGAGGCGGGAACACTTTCAAATTCATTCTGTGAAGCCAGCATCACCCGGATACCAAAACTAGGCAAAGACATCACAAGGGAAAAAAAAACAACAGACCAATATCTCTTCTGAATATAGAGGCAAAAAATCCTCCACAAAATACTAGCAAATCAAATCCAGGAACATATAAAAAGAATTAGACACCATGACCATGTACAATTTATTCCAGGAAAGCAAGGTTGGTTTAACATAAGACTCAGTTAGTGTAATACGTCATGCCAATAGGATACAGGACAAAACAACATGATCATCACAGCAGTAATAGAAAAAGCATCTGATAAAACCAAACACTCTTCTTATGAAAAACACCTAACAAACTAGTAATGGAATGGCACAGCCTCAATTTGATAAAGGCATCTATGAAAAATCCACAGCTAACAGTGAAAGAGGAATGTCTGCCCCTTAAGACGAGGGACAAAACAAAGATATCTACTCTCATATTTCTATTCCACACTGACCTGCAGGTTCTAACTGGGGCAATTAGGCAAGACAAAGAATAAAAGGTACCTAGACTAGAAAGGAAGAAGTAAAACTGTCTCTATTTGAGGATGACATGATTTTGTATATAGTCATTTCTAAAGGAACCTAATACTATTAGAGCTAATAAATGAGTTCAGCAAGTTTGCAGGGTATGAGATCAATACACAAAAAGCAAATGTATTCCTATACATTAGCAATGAGCAATCTGAAAAGGAAATTAAGAAAATTTCATTTACAGTAGCATTAAAAAGAATAAAATACTTAAATTTAACCATATAAGCAAAATTTGTATTTTAGGTAGTGCTTTATCTAACTTAACTTGTATGATCAGTTTACTTGAAGACCATAATCTTGAATAAGGCATGAGATCTTGTCGGTTTGTACAAGCCAGTGCGATGCATTAAGAGTAATTTGGTAAGAGAATAAAAAAGTATTTGCCAAGTCCCACTAGGGGACTGGAGTGAAAGGAGGAAATATTAAACTTCCCCATCTGGGGAATTCCTGATGTTCTTGCAAGCAACAGGGACAACCAACTCAATAGGCTGTGCTCTCAATCTTGGGGTTTGACCCTATGAGCCTTATTCCTGAAAAGGAGAAGCTAAGCCTACTTATAATTATGCTTAAGAGTCACCCTGTGAGAACCTCTTTTGTGGCTCAGATGTTGCCTCTTTCTTTAAGCTAACTTGGCAGGTGAACTCATTGCCCTCCCACCTATGTGGGACATGACTCCCAGGAGTGTAAATTTCCCTGGCAATGTGGGACACTACTCTTGGGATGAGCTGGGACCCAGCATCATGGGATTGAGAAAGCCTTCTTGACCAAAAGGATGAAGAGAGAAGTGAGACAAAGTTTCAGTGGCTGAGAGATTTTGAACAGAGTCAAGAGGATATCCTGTAGGTTATTCTTATGCATTATATAGATGTCTTTTTAGTTTATACAGTGGCTGGAGGGAAGTACCCGAAACTGCTGAACTGTGTTCCAGTAGCCTTGATTCTTGAAGATGACTGTATAAACATACAGCTTTTATAATGTGACCATGTGATTGTGAAAACCTTGCGTCTGATGCTCCTTTTATCCAGGGTATGGGCAGATGAGTTAAAAAAACAAAGGAAAAATAAATAGATAAATAATGGGGGGGGGATAAAGGGTAAAATAAAATGGGTAGATTGAATACTAGTGGTCAGTGAGGGAGGGATAAGGGGTATTGGATGTATGAGTTTCTTCTTTTTTCTTTTTATTTCTTTTTCTGGAGTGATGCAAATGTTCTAAAAAAAATGTCATGGTGATGAATGCACAACTATGTGATGATATTGTGAGCCACTGATTGTATAGTGTGGACAGACTGTATGTGTATGAAGATTTCTCAATGAAAATATTTTTAAAACAGTAAAAAAATTTAACCACAGAAGTGCAAACCTTACATTCTGAAAACTACAGAAAAATGTTGAAAGCAATGAAAAAAGATCTAAATTTATGGAATGACATCTCATTTTCATGGAGAAGAAGACAATACTATTGAGATAGCAATACTCCATAAACTGATCTCTGGATTCCATAATATTATCCAAATCCCATCTGGCTTTTTGCAGAAGTTGACAAGCTGATCCTAAAATTTATATGGAAATGCAAGGGCCCTAAATGGCCACAACAATTTTGCAAAGGGAAAACCACGTCAGAAAAAAAATCATATTTCATGGTATCAAAACTTGCCACCAACCTACAGTAATCAAGAGAGTGTGATACTGGCATAAGGATTAACATATAGCTCAGTGGAATAGAATTGAAATCCAGAAATAAACCCTCATGTATATGTTCAATTGATATTTGATAAGGGTTTCGAAACAATTCATAGGAAAAGAAGAATCTTTTCAACAACTGCTCTTGGACAACTGCATGTCCAAATGGAAAAGAAGGACCTTGGACCCCTTCCTCACACCATACACAAAAATTAACTCAAAATAGACCTAATGTAATGTAAGACCTAAAATCATAAAAATCTTAGAAGAAAATACAGGAGTAAATTCTTGTGACCCTGGGTTAGGCAAAGCCTTCTTAGACATGACACTAAAAGAAAACGTGAAAAAAAGAAGCAATAGATAAATTGGATTTCACCAAAATTAAAAATTGTTGTGCTTCAAAGGATGACATAAAAAAGTGAAAAACCCCACAGCATGGAAGAAAAATCGGCAAATTATGTATCAGATAAGGAACTTGTATCTAGAATATATAAAGAGCTATTACAACTCAATAATAAAAAGATAACCCAATTAGAATGTGGTCAAAGAATCCAAATAGATACTTCTGCAAAGAAGAGATACTAATGGCAAATAATCATACAAATAGATGCTAACACTGGGGAAATGCAAATAAAAACCATATGAGATACCAATGTATACCCACTAGGATGCTTATGATTAAAGAGCAGATAATAACAAATATTGGCTTCGATGTGGAGTTATTAGAACCCTCATAAACTGCTGGTGGGAATATAAAATGCAGTCATTCTGGAAAAGAGTCTTGGAGTCCCTCAAAAAAATAAACACAGCATTAGCATGACCACCAATTCTACTTCTAGGTACATGCTCAAGAGAAATGAAAACAAATGTCCCTATTTATTCATTTCCTAGGGCTGCCATACCAAAGTATGATAAACGGAGTGGCTTGACACAATAGAAATGCATTCTCTCACAGTTCTGGAGCCTGAAGATCTGAATGTAAGGTGTCATAAGGGCCCCACCCCCTCCAAAGGCTCTAGGGAAGAATCCTCCCTCGCCTATTCTAGCTTCCACCAGTTGCCTGCAACCCTGGGTGCTCCTTGGTTGTTGACAGCAAAACATCAATCTCTGCCTCCATCTTCCCATGACCTAATACACTGTTTCCTCTGGGTCTCTTCGTACAAGGACACCAGTGTTTGGATTTTGGGCCCACCTCCTCTAGTATGACCTCAACTTGACTAATAACATCTGCAAAGACCCTATTTCCAAACAAGCTCACATGTGGAGATTCTGGTTGGACACGAATTTGGGGGGCACTATTCCACCCCATGTACCACACAAAACCTTGGACCTGGATGTTCATAGTAGCTTCACTCATAACAGCCAAGAGAAGGAAGCGATTGGAACGTCCATCAACTGATGAATGGAGAAGTAAAATTCAGTATATCCATACAATGAAATATCATTTGGCAATAAAAAGGAATGAAGTATCGATACATCCACAACATGGATGAACCTTGAAAACATTATGCTAAATGAAAGAAAACAGTCACAAAAGATCATGTATTAGGTGATTCTGGTTATATGAAATGTCCAAATTAGGGACATCAAAAGAGACATAAGATAGATTAGCGGTTGTGCAGGCTTCGAGGGATTGGGGAGAAATGGGGAAACGACTGCTAATGGGTATGGGACTTGTTTTTGGAGATAATGAAAATGTTTTAAAATTGATCATAGTGAAGGCTGTATAACACCATGAATATAATATAATTCCACTAAAAACCATTGAATTGGACACTTCACATGGGTGAATTGTAGAGTATGTGATTTATATTTCAATAAAGCTGTTAAAAAATCCTTAAAAGTGAAAGCAATACTGTAAAGTAGAAGAGGTATAGGATAAAATAGGAACTTGGAGACAGGGAAGGATTTATTTAAAAAGGCACAAAGACCACTAATCATTAGGGAAAAATATTGATAGATTCAACTACATTAAAATGAATAACTTTCTTCTCAAAAGGAAATAAAAATAGAGCGAAAAAAGCAAGTCACCAGTAGAACAATATGTTTATAACAAATTATGAACAAAGAACAATTTTCCAGAGTAAATAAAGAACTTCTACAAATCAATGCAAAAAAGACGACTGAATAGAAAAATGTGCAAAAGACGCGGCAGTCAGTTAACAGAAGAGGAACTCTAAATGATCAATAAACAAATGAAACGATGCTCAGTCTCATTTGTAATCAGCAGCGTCGCAGTTAAAATCACAATGAGGTTACCATTCCATATCCATCAGATGAGGAAAAATTACAAATGTTGAACAGTCACGCGTGCTGGTGAGGATGTGAAGTGTGGGCGCTCTCGCCACTGCTGTTCTCAGCAGAAACCGGTCAACACTTTTGGAAAGCAGCACGGCAGTATCTGACAAGGCAACGAAGCCCACGTGCCTACAGACGGACTTCGGGCCAGCCCACGTGCATACGCGTACCAGAAGACACGCACGGAAGTGATTTCTGGGGCATCGCTGGTAATAGCTCCAAATGGGGACTACGCAATACGCTGCCAGCAGTACATGGATAAGCTGTGGTCTCCTCATATAAAGGGACAGGCAGCAACGAAACCAAAGCAGCGACAGCTGCACTCAATGAGTCCCAAACACGCTGTTGAGTGAAAAAAGCAAGTCACAAAAGGACGTCTGTGGCACCCTTCCATTTACATCAAGTTCAAAAATGGGAGGAAGTAATTCAGGTTTAGGTGAGATAACCATAAAGAACAGCCAGCAGGATTGTCATACAAGCCAGAAAGGATAGAGGTTATCTCCGGGCAGAGGTTCCTGTGGGAGGGGTCTGTCCAAAGCCTAATTCCCAAGACACGCCTGTTCTCTTAGGGGTCACTCTTTTAACCATGCCTGTACATTTTGTATCCCCTTCTGTCCGTACGTCATGCTTCCTACTCACAAATGAATGAGAAAAGTTTCATGCGCTAGTTCGCCTGTCTGAAACCCATAATTCCCAGAGGGTTCCTAGGCCAGATAAATCCTGAAACCCAGAGGGACCAGCCTCTCCAGAATTATCCCTTAATTGCATCCCCCATCCTTTAGTGCCGACGCCCCTTCTCAACATGAGAAAGTCAGAACGGGCACTGCCCAAAGATCCCTATAGACTGGGAGAAGGATCAGAGGAGGAGGAGGAGGTATAACAGAGAAAATGGAATTTAACAAACTAGTATTGCTGCCAAATTACTGTATTAATATTCCTTGTAGCCTCTAGTGCTTTGGAGAATTTAGAAGGAAAAATGTGAGATGGCGGAAGGGTCGCCCATGACAAGCCTTGGGATGTGCTCTACAATTACGTGTTGAAGTGTGCTTTGAAAATTATTGCTTTTCTCTTTCTTTGCTTTGTATATATGCTATATTTTACAATAAAAAGTAAAAAAATGAATGAGAAAATTCACTTTTCCAGTAAGTTGCTTGCTTCCTTTCCAACCCCATGGCTGCACTCAGCAGGTGAGCAGTGCCCAGGGGCACGCCTGACGCTGGTGAGCTAGGACCTTGGAGGAAAGGTGAGCATGTGGCAGTAACCATGGGCTCAGCACGTCCCTGTGAATGCGCAGGGGAGGGGGACTCAGATTTACTTACCCTCTGCTGTAGGTGCTGGAAATGTGAACACAGCCGAGTCCTGTTCATCAAGGCTTTCTCAGTTCCTTCTTGGCTTTGCATTTATCAACTGTTTTCTGCTCCACTGACTTAGGTGAAAACCAGGAGCTGCTTCTGTCACTTTACCTGCCGTCTGCCTTCCCACAAGCGTCTACTGCATCCCTGGTGCGTGGACACTCTGGGCCAGGCAGGCCCTGTGCCAGGCCAGGAGATCGGTTGTGAACAAGGCAGAGCTGGGCGCTACGGTTCAGTGAGGAGGGACGTTAGCTATGATCTCCTGATTAACTAATTCCTCTCGGGCCAAGGGAGAGAGGAAAATTCAGGCCTCTGTACGTGTGAACTTGTTAAACAAGGCCCAGCTCCGGGCTGAGTGCAGACACGTTGGAAAACAATGTGCAGTCTTTCAGTCTTGAATACAGAATATTAATTTTGTGAATTCTCTTAAGAAAACACCAGGAGGTTTCAGAGATCTGAAAATTGATCATTAGGAAGCAATTTGTGTATGACTGACTTAATTGCTTTTGTTATACTATACATTTCAAAATGCTCTGATATGTAACCTGAAAAAGCAGCTTCTTTTTGTGGCTTCATCGTTCCTGTTTGGGTTATTTAGGATGCCAGCTGGGGGGAAATGGTAAATGCAGATGTAATAACCAGGAGACAACCAAACTATTTGTAAGGGGATTATTTTCTTCTGAAACATACAGACAAGTTTTAAGCATAAACCCATTAACTCTGATGTTTTCAGAACTTACAGCTCCCTAGGGATTGTCCTCAGCACTAGAGAGGGACCTGGGCATGGCAGAGAGCTTGGCTGATTGCTTTTCCAAATTTAGCTCCAAATACGTGAAAGTGTTGTGATGGTGGTGTATGTACCCATCCATGTATGTGGTCTCACGTGACTTTAACAGACGTGTGAGTGGAAACCCCAGCACACAGCACGTCCCAGGCTTGTGCTCACAGACACCAACAGAGGCAGTCCTGCCCACGACTTTACTCCTTGTTCCTAATCACTCCTTGTTGCCACAGCTCTTCTTCCAGGTGAGGTGGGCACAGTTATCAACCCAATTCTGTGGATCAGAAAACTGATGCCCAGAAAGGTTAAGTAACAGGCTCAAGGTCACACAGCTTGGAAGTGGGAGAGCTGGGATTCTAGACCGCGTTTCTCTGACTCCAGGGCCTGTGCCCTCTGAACTGGCTCATCACACGTGCAGAGGCAGCTGTGTTCCTGGCCTGGGTTTTAAGCATTTCTTTTAACGCTCAGGTCCCAAGTTCCCGCTCCTGATTAAGCACCCTGGCGGGGTGCTGCAGAACTGAAACCAAAGCACCCAAGCAAGCAGGAGCTCTGTCCTCTCTGGCTCCCTTGAGGTGAGTCGCAGCCAGGTGCTTGGCTGATGACATGTGTGCACGAGTGAACATGTGTCAGCTACAGACTCTAGAAGCCAGAGCTTTAGTCACTCACCGTGTGCCGTGACTGTGGGAGCCCGTGTTGAGTTGGTCGTGTGGCCATGGTGACATGAGCCTCTGCTGGCCCACGCTGGATGTTTAATGTGAGTGAAAAACAAACTTGCACTGGGTTCAGCCTGTGAGATGCTGCAGCTGTTACCGCAGCATAACCTAACACACCTCTCCCAGCTCAGCTTTCTTTATCTTTTCCACCTACCTGCCCTGTGATGACTGTTAATTCCCCTCACCTCCTCCTCCTCCAGCTCTATACCGGAGGCGAGAACACTGAGAAATGATTCACTTGTTTGTCGCATTAGTCATTTGTTTATAATCTGGATTTGGGATTGTTGGAAAAATTGGACAGAGCGATTCCTCCAACAAAAGACAAACTCACCAGCTCATGCGGAGGCCACAACATTCGTGCCGCTGTGAGCAGGTGGAACGAAGCGGCCCCTTCCCCCTGCTTCTCCCCAGGTCCCCGTGTCCAGGGGGGCAGGGACAATGGACTATTTCGGTCTGTGCCTAAATGCTGCTAGTGAAACTGGCTGTCATTAAAAACCAAAGCTAGTAGCTTGTCCCACGCAGTAAATACTCCCTTTTAACTGAGAAAAACGTTTATTTTTAAGCCACTTGCTTTGGATATGTGCGGGCACACTGAAATCAGAGTTCTTGGGGAGGGAGTGGAGAAGGGAAGTGGAATGGGGGAGGTGAGAAGACATTTGAGGAGCAGGTTTGGGGCAGGGGGAGGGGAGAGGCAGGAGGCAGGGAGCAGCGGGAGAAGAGAGAGAAAGAAGGGGAGACGGTAGCCACCTGCTGGGCATCCAGTCGGCTCTCCCACTTGTAACTTGGCCCCCCGCTTCAGCCGGACCAGCCCCTCGGTGCCCACAGCCCCGAGGCCGGCAGGGAAATGAATGTGTCCACCGCGTGATGTGCTCCGCAACTCCGACCTGCCCAGCTCATCCTGATTTTACTCTGCCCTGAGCCTCAAAAGTCTCCAAGCACAGCTATTTCTGGGGTACCTGCAGGCGTCCCCCATGGCCCACGCCCCGCACCCCCGCCGGGACCAGACTAGCCCGGCGGTCCCTCTCCTGCAGTGCTCACGCCTCCTGGACGCCCAGGCTCCCGGGCTAACCTTTTTGGCTCCGAGATTTCTTGGGCCAGAAAACCCCCAACCACGAAGCTTCCGTGTGGTGGCGCTGGGACCCCACCTGGAGGACGTGCCCTTTCCTGGGTCACGCAAATGATACTTGTCAAAAAAATACAACCAGTCTCCTTGAATGACAAGCCAGGGCCCACTTGCCCCGAAGGAGATTTTCTCCAATCAACTTAAGTCATGTACCTGCCTGCCTGACTGACGGGTCCCCGGGGCAAAGACAAGCCGACCCACTGTGCTGCGGGGACCACGCAGACATTTGCTCTGCTGATTCACCGCTGCGTGGCCAGGCGGCCGGTCTCCCGTGGCAGCCTTCACCGCGGATTTCCAGCCTTCGCCACAGATTTCCAGGAGTAACCAGTGCCCCCTTTCCTCCCTGAAGCGGCCCAGCCACCAGGGCTTCTGATTAAATACTCCGATTCCCGTTTCTTTGAACTCGGCTGCCTGCCCACGCTAGGACGCGGATCCCGGACACGCGTGGCCTCAGAAAGGAAGCACGTCAGGACCTAATCCGGAGACTTTGTGCTCTGCCATCCGCTCCCCTCCGTGTCTTGGGTCCTGGGAAATCTGACACCTTCCTTCCCCTTTGATTTTTATCCCTTCAAGGTTGCATCTTACAGCATTTGCGTTTTTAAAATATATTTTCAAACAGTTATTGTTTAAACTATTATGCTTATGGAAGAAAAGAGAACTTCATAGGGAAACAACCATTGGCAGAAAGCTGGTGTAAGTCTGGGGGGGTGTTTGAGGACTTTTGGGGTTCCCCTACCCTCTAGTGGCACCCCTGGGTAATGGGGTGGGGTGCAGCTCCGGGATATTAGGTGCTGTGACCCCGACAGCTCAGCACTCCACCCACAGCCCCGGGGATGCAGGCTGAGCCTCGAGTGGGACACCTGAGCCCACACCTCGAGTGGGACACCTGAGCAGGGAGCCCTTCCTAGCTGGCACCTGCTCTCTGAGGGTGCCACGGTGGCCTGAACAAGTGCGCCTGGCCCAGACGGACATGTGGCCCCTGTCTGTCCTTCTCTCCCCTACACCGAGCTGGCTTGTACTTCTGGTTAGACAAGGATTGGCAAAGAGTCTGAGGGAGGCAGTTAGAACAATCGGGGGGCAGGGAGGGGTGCGAGGTGGAGCTGATTTTGCCACCCCAAAGCGTTTGGAAGCCTCTTCAGCCAAGAATAGCCGACATCTAGAGGGGCAGACTCTTTAGACCGACCCCTCACCCAGAAGTCCCACAGTGGGCCTCAGACCCCCACATGCCAATCCGTGGGAAGCATGAAACTTCCCACCACTCGCAGTTCACACCACGGTGTCCCCAGCTCAGTGGCAAAGGGCCCGGTGTCTTGTCCAGGCCTTAAGCCTGGATGTTGCCCTGCCACTTGTCTCCCCCTGCCCATTTCTCTTGACCATATCTCCAGCGTGTCTCTGCCCGCATTTCAGGTGTGCACAGCTCTCTGCTGAAGGCCTCACGCACCTCTGTGTGGGGCCCCCGGCCTCCAGGCTGGCTCTGCCCCAAGCCACTCTCCAGGGAGACACAGGGTGACCATTGTAAATGTGAGTCGGGCCTCCACTCTGCCTATGGGATAAAAGCCACACTCCACGACCTGACACCTGAGGCCTGGGCCTGGTTTGGTCAAAGCCACCCCCAGCCTCAGCTGTCACTGCTCCCTTCCTGTCCTGAACTTCATATCTGTGGAAACAGCAACTGGCTTGTGGCTTCCTCTGACCCTTCATACCATAAGCCTTAGCCTCAAAGGCTCTTTCCCCTCTCCTTAGCCTGACCCATCACTATGCATCATTTAATCCTTGGCCCAGATGGCACCTCCTCCAGGAGGCCCACCTGGATCTTCCCCAAACCACTCTGGTCTAAAACGTGTGTCCCCAAGGCCAGGGTCCACATCACACTCCTCGTGGAGTCCCAGTCCTAAACTAGGCCTGGCACCCAGTAGGTGCTCAGGAGTGTTTGCCAAACAAAAGAAATGCTGAATTGGTGGAACCTGCCAAATCATGAAGTGACCTAGATAGAAGAGTCACAGTTTATTTTTGAAATCAAATCCTAATGAGGAGTGCCACTCAGTCCATGTAATGTTGAAGACAAGGAACTGCTATGTGGCCTGCTCCAGGGATGTGAACAGACAGGCGGGACAAAGCTCAGAGCACACCTTGGTGCTGTTTATTGGTGTCTGTGAGATGCTGCCCAGAGAGGCCCTCTCCCCGATCACACCCACCCTGAACCCCTCCTCCTGGCTGCCTTCTCGGGTGGCTCTGCTGGCTTCCGGTCGCCTTGGACCCGGAGGCTGAGTGTGCCGGCAGCAGGCCTGGCCCACGGTTTGCTCCTCCCTGCTGCTTCTCTTTTCCGTACTGGCTCTCTTTCTCTTTTTTACTTGAAGAAAATCATTGCATTTGGAAGAATTTTAGCAATGGTTGGTGACAACAGTAGCACAATGTTGTGAATGAAATTAACAGCACTGAATTATGTATTTGAATGTAGTTAAAAAGGGAAATGTTAGATTGTAAATAAGTTACTAGAATACAAATTAAAAAAAGAAAAGGCACAACATAATGAACCCTATTGTAAATGAGGAACTGTATTTTATAAATACAGAATTATAAAAATGTTCTGTCATGAATTGAAACAAATGTGTTAATAATAGGTTGATATATGGGAACCCTCTATTTTATACATAATTTTTCTGTAAACCTACTTTAGTAAAAAGAAAACATAGTGGCTTAAAAAAATCTTACATATACAGAAGGTGTGGCATGGTGAGGGGGTTAAGACAACAAAGGAGCAAAGGTTTCTAAGAAACACCATCATTCCTCTGTTGTGTTAAGAACAGCCAAGGACACGGCAACTAAAGCTAACTATGCAGAAAGTGCCGTCCAGAACAGAAGTGTGAAGACAGGCACATGTGCCCACTTGCTAAATGACAACCGTTGAGTGCTTTGAAGATCTGATGATTTCCAAGGCTTCTTTTTTTTTTTAATTATGAAATCATTACACATAGGCATAGCAGAAGCAAAGACAACACTTAGCATTGAAAATTAAAAAGCCAAATAGGTGTGAATTCGAATCTCAGCTCTGCCCCTCGAACCAGGCAGACTTGGACAAGTCACCAAGCCTCTCTAAGCCTCAGTTTCCTCACCTGTCAAATGGGGATAAAAGAATTCCTCATGCGGAAGGGCTGCCGTAGGACTGAAATGGGAC
>PVIY010056725.1:0-13189 GCA_004026745.1 Myrmecophaga tridactyla
ATCAACAGAAGAGTGGCTAAACAAACTGTGGTATATACATACGATGGAATATTATGCAGCTTTAAGACAGAATAAACTTATGAAGTATGTAACAACATGGATGGACCTTGAGAACATTATGCTGAGTGAGACTAGCCAAAAACTAAAGGACAAATACTGTATGGTCTCACTGATATGAACTGACATTAGTGAATAAACTCGGAATATTTTGTTCGTAACAGAGACCATCAGGAGACAGAAATAGGGTAAGCTATTGGGTAATTCGAGCTGAAGGGATACAGACTGTGCAACAGGATTGGATACAAAAACTCAGAAATGGACAGCACAATACTACCTCACTGTAATATAATTATGTTAAAACACTGAATGAAGCTTAATGTGAGAATGATAGAGGGAGGAGGGTTGGGGACATATTGAAATCAGAAAGAAAGTTAGATGTTATAGACTGAGATGGTATAATCTAGGAATGCCTGGAGTGTATAATAATAGTGAAATGTACAAGGTACAATTTTAAAAATGTTTTTGCATGAGGAAGAACAAAGGAATGTCATTATTGCAGGGTACTGAAAATACATGGTAATTAATATTTTTAAATGTCACCTTCTGTGTGAGACTAAACCAAAAAATGTTTGTTACAAAATTTATATTTTGACTAGTGCATTTCCTAATATAACTTATGTAGATAGTTTGATTGAACGCCATAAGTACTTGGAATCTCAGGTAGAACATGAGATTTTGTTGGTTTGTCGAGAGTGATGCCCTGATGAATCCCAGAGTTATTCGATCAGTGAGTGGAAAAGTATTTGCAAAGTCCCCTTCAGGGAGTGGTGAGAACGGGCAGAAATTCAACTTCCCCAAGTTGAATTCTTGATATTCTCACAAACAGTGGGACAACCAAAGCTAAAAGCAGAGCCCCCAGTCTTGGGGTTTGTTCATATGAAACTTAACCCCGCAAAGGATAGGTCAAGTCTACTTAAAATTTAGGCCTAAGAGTCACCCCCAAGAGAGCCCGTTTTGTTGCTCAGATGTGGTCTCTCTCTCCAGCCAACACAACCAACAGTCTCACCACCCTACCCCTCTCTACATGGTACATGACTCCCAGGGGTGTGGACCTTCCTGGCAACGTGGGACTGAGATCTTGGAATGAGCGGAGACTCAGCATCAAGGGATTGAGAAAAACCCTAGAATGAGCTGAGACTTGGCATCAAGGGATTGAGAAAACCTTCTGGACCAAAAGGGGGAAGAGGGAAATGAGACAAAGTGTCAATGGCTGAGAGATTCCAAACAGAGTCCAGAGGTTATCCTGGAGGTTATTCTTATGCATCAAGTAGATATCATCTTGTTATTCAAGATGTAATGGCGAGGCTGGAGGGAACTGCCTGAAAATGTAGAGCTGTGTTCCAGAAACAGTAGCCATGTTTCTTGAGGATGATTGAATAATGATACAGCTGTAACAATGTGACTTTGTGATTGTGAAAACCTTGTGTCTGATGCTCCTTTTATGTACCTTGTCAACAGACGAGTAGAACATATGGAATAAAAATAAATAATAGGGGGAACAAATGTTAAAATAAATTTAGTTTGAAATGCTAGTGATCAATGAAGGCAAGAGGTAAGAGGTATGATAGGTATAATCTTTCTTTTTTTCTTTCCTGTGTTCGTTTTCTTTTTCTATTGTCTTTTTGTTTCTTTTTCTGAATTAATGCAAATGTTCTAAGAAATGATGAATATGCAACTAGGTGATGATATTGTGAATTACTGATTATGTATATTGTTTTATTTTGTTTCTTACTTTTTAAATTAATAAATTAATTAAAATATAGAGAGAGATTGGAAATGAATAAATAACAAAGGGCACAAATGTTAGAATAAAGTGGGAAGAGGGAAATGCTGGTGGTCGGTGGGGAGGGGGTGGGGGTTGTGGTATGTATGAGTTTTTTCTTTTTTCTTTTTATTTCTTTTTCTGGAGTGATGTAAATGTTCTGAGACATGATCATGGTGATGAATGTGCAACTATGTGATGATATTATGAGCCGCTGATTGCACATCAAGTTTGGAATGGTCATTAAGAATGTTCACGTTGTATGCTCATTGCTTTTATTAATAAAAAATTTTTTAAAACTAAAGGTAGTTTAAAAATTTCTACACATTTGAATTTTCTAAGTCAATATATGTTCATATACATGTACGTGCGTGCATGTGCGTGTGTGTGTGTGTGTGTGTAAGCGTCCCTAAACATAAAATAAAGGTTTGGAGAGAGAGACATCAAACTGTTAATAGTGGTTTCCTAGAGGGAAGCTATTAGGGAAATAGTCTAGGGATTTTCACGTTTTACTTTAAACAATGTTATATTGTTCAACCTTGTTAGACAAGTGTCAATACTTTTAAAATTAAGGGGAAAAAACGCCTTTAAAAAATCTATATAATATAAATAATAGGGGAATAAATGTTGAAATAAATTTAGTAGATTGAAATGCTAGTGATCAATGAATGGGAGGGGTAAAGGGTATGGTATGTATGAATTTTTTTCTGTTTTCTTTTTATTTCTTTTTCTGAATTGATGCAAATGTTCTAAGAAATGATCATGATGATGAATATACAACTATGTGATGATACTGTGAGTTACTGATTATATATCAAGAATGAAATGTGGTTATGTTTAATAAATAATTTTTTAAAAATCTATATAATAAATCCATTTAAAATATTGCTAAATAGTCTCAAAGTATCTCCTTTAAGATACTTATTAACTACAAAGAGAAAGACAGTAACCTTAAAGCAGAGAAACTCTGCAAATACCAACTTAAACATATGATTAAGATAAATGTCACCTGTCATAAAAAATACTGATATCATAAATCTCTTGACACGATTCACCAAAGACACAGCACCATTTTTGGGATATTCTTGACAAAAATGTTAACCTTATTATAATAATGAGAAAATATCAGACAAACCCAAATTGAGGACATTTTACAAAATAACTGCTTATTATTCTTCAAAAGTGTCAAGGTCATGAAGAAGGAGGAAAGATTGAGAGATATTATTAAACAGTGTCTAGATAGGATCCTGGAAGAGGAAGAGGATAAAAATGGGGAAATTAGTGAAATTCAAATAAGGCCTGTAGTTTAATTAATATTATTGAATCAATATTAATTTCCTGTCCTTGATGACTGCACTAGTTATGTAAGACATTAACATTAGGGGAAAAATGAGGAGGGATATAAGGAAACTTTTTGCTATTTTTGTAACTTTTCTGTAATTCTAAAATTAGCTCAAAATAAAAAGTTTTTAAAAAATACATGATACTGAAGGTGTATACTTATTAATACAGAAAGACAATATACAAAGTAGGTTACAAAGCAGTATGCATATAATCCCATTTGTTTATCATTCAAATGAATGAAATATGATATGACTACTGTAAATACCTTTAAACATACACACACACAGACACAAACTTATATGGGGAAACAGTAGTGAGTGGTGGGATTTTAACATATTAGCGTAGTAATCTGTATATTAGCTTGCCTAATCTTTACGTTTAGGCAACTTTACAGTAATTCCATATTTTGGAGGTAACTTTAATTATAAAATTTCACTAAAACCTTTTGAAAACTAACATTCCAGTATTTTAACTCCAAGTTTTCTAGGATATTCACAGACCAACAACTTGTTTTTCCACATGCCTGCCAACAACTATAAATAGCAAAAGATCAAAAAATTTAATGTTCTATGCTATTGCTAAGGTTCTTTTCGTCAAAAGTACTAAATGAAAACAAAACCCTGTATATTCACTATTATAAACCAGACAAAAAAAACATTTCTTTCCTATCAAGTATGGAAAACATGAAACTAGCTATTCTTAAGAGAATAAACTTGAGCGTAAGAATTAAGAGATCTTCAAGTCCAAGCTCCCAGTTTTACACATGGAAAAATGAGTCACAGGGAAGTAACTGGCTTGTCCAAGATCAAATAACCAGTTAATATCAGGCAGGAATAGAATTTAGGTATTCTGAATCCTTGAGTTTAGTGATTATTCTACTAAGTCAAATAAAAGCACACAGTTCTTTTAAATTTACCTTTTTAAAGAGTTGATTAAGAGTTATTCAATTTCATACTAAATATTACAAAAAAAAAAACAACTTTGCCTTCTTTATAATCTTTTCCTCCAAAAATGAACCTCTTAGCTAACTGCTGAATAGTCCCAAATGCTACTAAATATTTTGAAACTGTATCTCTATTATTCCATGCTTCAGTGTAAATAACTGATATTTTAAAACGTTATCTCTATACCTTCGGATGACTTGAGCAGAATGGCTGGGTGTTGATAACTAAATACTCTTTCCATTAATCTAAACCACTAGCTCCTTATTGCCCCATCCCCCACCTTCACCTTAGTGATTTCTCAAGGTCCAGCTCAAGAGCCACTTCCGTGAATGCTTCACAGATCAACCCAAGAAAATTTCTTTCCCCTGTTACTTTCAATACAACACTTACTAAAAGAGGTACTTATGTCACTGTCTAATACTAGTTAATTTTTTTATTCTTCTTTTTCACATGGGCAGGCACTGGGAATTGTACCCAGGTCTCTGGTATGGCAGGCGAGAACTCTGCCACTGAGCCATAGCTGTCCACCCACTAGTTACTTTTTAAACGTGTACATTTAGCCTCTTCAATCACATTGTCAACTCCCTAAGAGGAGGAACTTTGCCTCTCAAATACCCCACAGGCCTAGCACAAACACATAACAAAAGTCCTCAGCAATTTCTAATGCTATGTGCTTTATTGATACATTAAGTCTCCTTAAAATTTTCTTTATTATATGAGATAAAGTACTATAATACTCTTCCACAAAGATTTTTTCCAAGATGATTACCACAACTATGAAAATATTTTTTCAACTAAAATTTCTCTCTCTTTTTCTCCAGATAAGAAAAACTATATGCACCATGTTTTACTGAGCAATATGTTCAGGAATTATTATTATGACTGGAGTAGGTTTTGTTGTTTGTTAGCAGTACTTCCCATTTGGAGCAGAAACAAAATAAAAATGTTTAACTTCAATGTTGAAAAAAATCATAACCCCCAAAAATTTGAGTTAGGGAAGGCTTTCCTAATTGACTGTTCTGTAAAAACAAGTTCTCACAGCATTTATATTCCCTAACATTCCAAATATTTTCTTCATCCCCATGGAGACTAAAAGATATGTTCTCAACTATGGCCCAGGGACTTGGAGGCCTGTTTGGGAACATCATTCTGAAAAAGGAACTTACTTTAAGGGTAGCAGATTCCTTTTATTTAAAACACAACTTATCATTCCTAGACCATTGCTAAACATCTACAAAGCCTTGAGAGGCTGTAAAATTATCTTTTTAATTTTACTTTTTTAAGTGGTAACAAAATCTGGAGGCTCTAGAACTGTCCATAGCAAATAGCATAGTAACTGGACATCTTTTGGCACCAAGAAATTTTTTGTATACAAAGCTTTCTTGTAATACTATTGGCAGATTCCTAAAAGTTTAAAAATAAAACAAACAAAACAAAAACCCTAGTTCAACTGCTTATCCCATAGGGAAATCCCATCTATCGCATATCTGATAGATAGTTGCCTAAGCCCATTCGGACACTTTTCATCCATCTCATTCTTTCAGCTCCTGACCACCCAAAATCTATCCTGTTGTAATGTTTATCCTATGCTGCATGAAATAGTACAGTACAATTCACTGTGCTCTTTTACAAAGCCTTCCAAATAAATGAAAATAACTATTATGTCTCCAATTAGTCTCTTCATTTCAAATTTTCTTATTTGACCATTCCTAATGATATGGAGTCAAGACTACTCTCCATATTGATCACTCCTTATGGAACGTACACAGTATACCAACTATGGTCTGACTGCATAGAGGAGTGGATTAATTTGTTGCCTTTCTTATTCTAGGCTCTAAATTGTTTTAAAAGATCACATTCTTTTTATGGGCAGCTGTATCTCACTTACAGTTTGGTGAATTTACAGACAATTGAGCCCCTTAGATTAATCACATAAAAGAGATCTAGTTTTATACAAAAATGAACCTAGGGAACTGCCTGAAAACGTAGAGCTGTGTTCCAGTAGCCATGTTTTTTGAAGACGATTGTATAATGATACAGCTTTTGTAATGTGACTGTGTGATTGTGAAAATTTTGTGTCTGATGCTCCTTTTATCTACCTTATCGACAGATGAGTAAAACATTTGGAATAAAAATAAATAAATAATAGGGGGAACAAATGCTAAAATAAATTTAGTAGATTGAAATGCTAGTGATCAATAAAGGGAGGGGTAAGGGTATGGTATGTATAAATTTTTTTCTGTTTTCTTTCTATTTCTTTTTCTGAATTGATGCAAATGTTCTAAGAAATGATCACGATGATGAACATAAAACATGATGTGATGATACTGTGAATTACTGATTATATATGTAGAATGGAATGATCACATGGTAAGAATGTTTGTGTCTGTATGTTGGTATAGTTAATAAATTAAAAAAAAAATGAACCTAGGTATAAGGCTTTATTTTCATCACAGTTAAGTTTCACCTTGCTAGTTTTGATGCAATATTCAACCTACAGAGATATTTTTAATTTTAGTCCTATAATGTGTTGTTCTCCCTGCCAGCCTTGTGTTGTCTATAAACATAATAAGTAAGTCTTCTATGTCTTCATCACATCGATAAAATAAGCCAGGTCAAATATAGAACCCTATGACCAACAAGTTCCCTTTCTTGTCTTTGCTATTGAAATAATATGGAAGCAGACTGTCAGAATTTAGTTTTTGAAAGCCACTGCCCTTTTAATCCATTCTCTTCCCTTTTATCTCTGATATAGTTTATGCCCTGATTTTCTAAGCCTTTCTTGAAGTCTACTTTCCTAAACTCTGGGGTACACATCTCACATTCTCTTTCTGCTGCATGAATATATATTTGCAAATCAACTAAAATTCTTTAATGATTACATGGCAGAGTATGTGTATATATTTTTAAACATGAATAAATTAATAGACTTTTACTCCTGTAGCTACAGTCATTTCTAGCTTACCCATAAAAAACAAAAAGTTCAAAGGCATTTTAAAAGGTGGCCCATAAAGATGCATTAAATGATCAAAGCCTAACTTCTCCAAACAAGTCATATAGATTGAAGAGTGGCATTAAGAAAACGGCCAGAAGGAGAATTATATTCAAGTGATTAATAGTAGACTCCATTTTAGACAGGGCCTATGTCATTCCTGGGTAGTAAGCAGGCACTTAGGGAAGTAAGTGCCTGCAAACTCTTTGCAGGATAAAGTTTGTTATCAAACATAACAACTAAATTTCCACACGAAGTTACTGTTCCTTCCCTAGCCTCTTGCAGGTAGTGAGATTGAATCTGTCACTTTGATCTGGAGATTTAGAACTTAAATTAATATCTAACTCTATAGAGCAGAGTACTGAAAACCAAAGTTTTCCCTAGTTGTCCAAAATAGAAATTACAAACCGACGACTAAAAATAACAACCAAGGCCCTGTTACATTATGGTGACAAAGCACTTCAGTTAGGACTAATTCTTTAGTCCTTGGTTTTCATCCTAGTTTTCTCACGCTAAGTGTGTCCTTATTACAGAAAGGTATGGTCTGGCCTAAAACAATACCGATTCAAAGTTTTAAGGAAAATTATCTCCAGTGAAAATAGCATACAACTTCTCACTCCTTCCTCTAGAGTACAATATTTTAATGTATCAAAGATTATGTTATCTTTTAAAGATTCCCTTCACATATGAAATTGTGGATACTTTTCCCTTGATTTTCATAAAGATAATTATACAGAGATAACAACATTAAACTTAAAAAAAAAAACATTCCCCCATTCGGGCATCAGAAAACTTTTAGGGGTAATAGAAATGCTCCATATCCAGATTTGGTGGTATTATACAGATATATACTTTGTCAAAACTCATCAACTGAACACTTTACACAGTGCATTTTCTTGCATGTAAATTATACCTCAATTACAAAAAATTTTTTTAATTCTCCCTATTCTATTTTAAACTTCTTAGCCACATTGTCTCTTAACCTCCTCAGTTGCTATTACCTCCACCCCACTCCACCTCAGCTACCCAAAGTGTCTCCTCATTCACTCATTCATGCATTTAATACAAATTTTGAAGCTATGTGCTAGGTACTGAAGATGCAGCTATGGACAAGAAATAGCTCATGTTCTCAAGGAGTTTATAGTCTAGAAAGAAAGACAGATATAAACAGGTGATGTAGAGTACAGCCTATGATATGCTACAATAGGATTATGGAAAAGGTGCTATGGGAACATAACAGGTGTACATAAACTGGCTTTACCATCACAAAAACCTGATGTGCCTTCATGTTCTCTAACTCTAAATTCTGACCATAACGTTCAGTCCTTCCACTTAAAGGGCCTTTAATCCCTCAAGCCCCACCAATTTCCCAGAATTCCTGTTTTGGCTTTGCTTACCTCCCTGTTCAGCCTGTACTTCAAGGTGAGCCACTACCCAAAGATGCCCTTCCATTTCCTTTCTTCTTTCCTCCATCCACAACTCTCTTCCCCCAAAACTGCTAATTCTGCTAAAATAAATTGATGTTGATCCCGTTACTAATCCATTTAAGAATACATAAGTGTCTGCTATATGAAGCACATACCAGGGTTCCAAGATTAGACATTATCCTTGCCTTCATGGAACTTACATTCCGGTGAGGGAGAAAGACATTAAAAAACAATGAAACAGAAAAAGAGAACAGTAATTATACATTGTGTTAAGTTCTATGGAGGACATAAACAGGACATTCTGACAGGATGATAAGAGGAACCCATCTCTTAGATAGAGTATGGATCAAGAATCATCAGGGAGTGCTTGTAAAAATGCAGATCCTTAGATGCCATGCTAGAGGGACAGAATCAGTTCCCCAGGTACTTTTATAAATGTCCAGTAATTCATACCCATTATTTCACACTAGTATGTTAGGAATGTGTGAGCCTTTGTGCTTGCTCCACGGGAGAAAAACGACCTGGGGTCTAAGAAAGAAGTTTGATTTAAGGAAACTGAAAACTATAACCCAGGACAAGGTTCTAATGGACTTAGAAAGATTTCTTAAACCTCTGTAACTGCCTTTTATTTGTTATTTTTGTTTTTTCCTCTCTCCCAATGGTGATTTAAAACTAAAAGCATTCACATAGAAAAGAACAATTTGCTTAACAGCAAGGAAGAAGTTAATGGGAAGCCACTATCTTACTCCATTGCCAGATTAAAACTGATGACAGTACCTTTAAAAAGAAAAGTAGAATGAGCCTAAGTTCCCTTAAGTAGATAAATACAAGCCAAAAAAAAAGTAGGCGTGAAGGCTTAAGAGTCACAGGTCCTCACTCACAGGTCCTCACTCACTTAATATCACCCTACTTTGTATTAAAATTGTTTGAGCACTTGTCTTATATTTGTCATTAGATCCTGAGTTCCCTGAGGCTATATTATACATTTTTTTAAACATCTACTGTTCAAAACCCAAAGTCTTGGGCAGGCCACAGTGGTTCAGCAGGCAGAGTTCTCACCTGTCATGCAGGAGACCCGGGTTCAATTCCTGGTGCCTGCCCACACACACACACAAAAAAAAAACCAAAGCCTTGCCCCCAAAAATCTAATATTTCTTTAAGTAAAGAATTTGCCACATAAATTCTAGCTCATTTCCTGTAACATCTCCAATTCCAAATTAATGCAAGTCCAGACTGACGAAATTTTACTGCAACACCTGGAAGGAATTAATATTTCAAAGCTTTAAATAAACAGTAGTCATTTTGGGCAATACAAAACTACCATAACACTTCTGACCACAGAATACAGATTTACCGAAACCAGACAGAAAGACAGACGAAAGACTGAAATGGTATAATCTAGGAATGCCTAGAGTGTACAATGATTGTGACTATTGTACAAATTAAAAAATGTTTTTGCATGAGAAAGAACAAAGGAATGTCAATATTGCAGGGTGTTGAGAACAGATGGTTATTCACATTTTAAAACTTCAACTTCTGTGTGAGACTAAAGCAAAAATGTTTATTTGGTATAAAATTTATATTTTGATTAGTGTATTCCCTAATATAACTTATATGGACAGTTTAATTGAACACCATAAGTACATGGAACCTTGAATAGGGCATGAGATTTTGTAGGTTTGTCCAGAGTGATGGCCCAATAAATCCCAGAGTGATCTGAACAGTGAATAAAAAAGTATTTGCAAAGTCCCTTTGGGGGAATGGTAAGGAAGGGGGAAAATTCAACTTCCCCATTTGGAGAATTCCTGATTTTTCGCAAGCAGTGGAGAAACCAAACCAATAGGCCGAGCCTCCAATCTTGGGGTCTGTTCATATGAAACTTATCCCAGCAAAGGATAGACTAAGCCAACTTAAAATTAGGCCTAAGAATCACCCCCACAGAACCTCTTTGTTGCTCTCTCTCTCAACCAACATGACAAGCAAACTCACTGCCCTCCCCTTCTCTACATGCGACATGACCCCCAGGGGTGTAAACCTCCCTGGCAACATGGGACAACAATCCTAGAATGAGCTGGGACTCAGCATCAAGAGATTGAGAAAACCTTCTTGACCGAAAGGGGGAAGAGAGAAATGAGACCAAATAAAGTGTCAGTGGCTGACAGACATCAGAGTCAAGAGGTTATCCTGAAGGTTATTCTTATGCATTTTATAGATATCCCCTTTTTAGTTTAAGATGTATTAGAGAGGCTAGTTTAAGGTATATTAGAGAGGCTAGAGTTTCAGTGCTTGAAACTGTAGAGCTGTGTTCCAGTAGCCATGTTTCTTGAAGATGAATGTATAATGACATAGCTTTTGTAATGTGACTATGTGATTGTGAAAACTTTGTGTCTGATGCTCCTTTTATCTATGATACTGACAGATGAGTAAAAAATATGGATTAAAAATAAATAAATAATAGGGGGAAAATGTTAAAATAAAGTGAGTAGGTTGAAATATTAGTGAACAATGAAAGGGAGTGGTAAGGGGTATAGAAGAAAATAGGGGGAACAAAGGTTAAAATCTGTTGAGTAGATGAAAGATGGAAATACTAGTGGTCAATGAGAGGGAAGGGTAAGGGGTATGGTATGTGTGAGTTTTTTCTTTTTCTTTTTATTCCTTTTTCTGGAGTGACGCAAATGTTCTAAAAATGATCATGGTGATGAATACAGTACAATGTGATGATATTGTGAGCCACTAATTGTACACCATACACAGAATGTCTGTATGTTAAGAATGTCTGTATGTTTGTATGTTGTTTTGGTTTGATAATACAAAAAAATTTTTAAAAAGAAAAAGAAAAAAACAGAAAACAGATTAACTCTTTTAAGATATAAGAACCATAAGCTACCATTAAGATCAGATGTTTTAGCCGTTTCTAAACTTTTCCTATCTTCTCATGCCTTATCTCAAATAGATGCTTCCTCCTTCACTACCAGTAGTGAGGCTATTTGGGGTGGAGAATGATTGCACAGCACTGTTCTACTCAGTGGCCAGTCCCTTATTCCAACTCTCTCCCTGGCTGGTTACTAGCACCGAGTCAGTCTCCCCAGTCCCTGGTCTTGACTCATTTCTGTAGCTGACTCTGTTCTCTCATAAAAGCATGCTCAAATGTCTGCAGGGTTTTAAATACTTCAAGAATGTCTTTATTAAAATTACAAACCGAAGAAACTTCAGAAAGAAATGTATATCCCACTGTTTTCTAACTGCAGCAACAAAGACACACTGATATCTTAATATCATGCGGTAATTAATGTTTGAATATTTCCTACGAATCTCCCCACTAGATATCGGGCGAATTCAGAACATTCTATAACAATGCTCCCTCCCGCCTTATCCTCTTCAGTCAGCTCTTTCCCTGTAACCAGACTGTTGACTCAAATTGCTCACTATCTCTGCCTTCCCATTCTTCAACACACAAAGTACAGATTCCGACATGAACTAATGTAATTGTTCTGACTTGAAACGTACCTTCTTCACCTTTAAAATGCAGCGAAAGACGACGGGTTTCTCCACTGAGGATTAAGCCTAGGATTCTCAAGATGCTAGAATGAAGGACCATAATTCCAACAAAATCTTGGACATTAGTTGACAGTGGCAGCATTCCCTGCCACAATTAAGTTACACCCAGCCAGGTATGCGATATAACATCAGGTGCTGCGTCCTGGTTTCTGGTCTCAAGAGGGGTTAGCACTGCGTCTGTAGGAAAATGGCTCTTCCTCCAGCCCCATCAAAGCCCCCACACCAAATCATATAATACATCACCAGTTGTTTCTATTCAGGATACATATATGCTTGAGTTCGTCACGAATAATAAATGATAGTCATTATATTTTGCAGGCTTAGCCGGCAGGAATATGGGTTATATCTAACTTTTTATTCGGTGGTTTCCTTCAAGATCAATCCATACGACGCCCCCTCCCAGAGTGGCCATTATGGGTGAAGCCCCACAGCCTTCTGGGCGCCATAGGGAGAGTCTAGGAGGACAAAAGGAATTTGCCTACAAGGACTTACAGATGCCAATCGTTGAGGGGTTTCTGGCAATTCGGTGCTGACTTCCATCCTCTCCGCACCTCCAGCCTCCTCATCCGCCATCTTGAGGGAAACTGAAACCCTCAGTTCCTGACCCCCGGCCAGAGACAAGCTGAAACCTGTAGCGGGTCGGAGAAAGTATGGGCGACACTTTTACGACAGCCCTTGAAGTCAGTTTTGACGCAAAACCAGGGAGCAACTTCCGGTCTGCTTTCCGGAAGCAAGCGTCAGGACCAGTAAGGGCAGGGAGGTTTTCTTCCCTTGATTTCTTAGTCGTGCTGTTTGTAAGGCTGCTTGTGTGTCTGCTTTCGGTGCTGGGAACTAATGCGTCTACGAGGTAATAAATTCAGCGTCCATTATATAAAGGAAGAAAATTTTCAAGGGCTAAGCGTGAAAGTGTCACGGTCTTTCTGGCCGGGTTGTGGTCTGAGTGTGTTTTGTCTCTGAACGTACTTGAATTGGTTTTCAGAGGTCACAAAATGAAAAAGAAAACTTACTTAGTCTATTCCATCTCTAGGAATCTAGCCCATGGGCACTTGCATATTCGAACAGGAAAACTCGGGCCCCAGCTTCTCCACTCCCCTTACCCCCC
>PVIY010056726.1:0-13192 GCA_004026745.1 Myrmecophaga tridactyla
GTATAAATATACCTACACCATAAAAAACATTGAGACTAGTAAATTAAGCATATTTTATGAATTGTTATCACTGTGTTCAGATGTTAAATTTTTATAATATTCTCAAGATTCTGTAAATCAAATAATCTGAGTGTGTTAAAAAGGATGACAAAATAATGCAATATTAGATATAGTTTTATTTGTGTAATTTGGTAATTGTAGAATGAAATGGTTTCAAAGCAAATTCTGGATTATTTCACTCACAACCCAATAGTTAACATGAGTCTGAAGAACAGTCTTATCTTCAATATCTCCCCTCCCCCCAGAAACACATCTATAGAAATCCATGTACATATAGTTTTCAACCACTCAGGGCAACAATAATCTAGAATTTAGAGTTCATGCTCTGTTACATTTCAAAATTAACCATTGGATGAAGGTTATAACCTTAAAGACATAAAAATTCAGGCAATGATGTTGAGGTTTTTTTTTGAGAAAACCCACATTTGATAATTCAATGCAATATAAGAGCATTGAATATCTTAAATAAAATGAGTGCCAATTTTATTATTAATTAATAACACATTTATTGTCTTGAAACCAAACTGGCCCAAGTTAATTTTGTCTCTCTGAGTCAGCTCTCTAGAAACTCATTTCTCACAAATTTCCTATTTAATAAAAACAAAGATATTTCAATTCTTCTTTGCAGTTAACAGGAGATGGTAGAGGGCTCAAGGTAGGTAGGTTCTGGATAATTCAGAGTCATAAAGTCCTTCTTGAGCAGAAGGATCATAATCTCCTGCATTTTCAGCCAATTCAATATCTAACTCCTCATTACTCTCTGCACTGTAATCAACTTCTTTGAGGACTCGAGGTTCATCTTCATCCAACACATAAGTAGTTGGGCTGCAGCCAAAGCACACAGAGCACACAAGACTTGATTAGATTTTAAGTTCTAAAATTAAGGTATTTCACCATACTGAATTAGCTTTGATTTCAATACAATCTAAGCAGTTTGCATTAATTTAAAAATGCTACAAATGAAGAAGTGAAGAGATTTATAATAGTTGAAAACTCTTTGTATTGACAATGAAGGTTGAAATGCTAATTTTCATTATGAGTGTCAATATATCTCCTATAACTAGAGAACAACAATGGGCTTACTCATTAGGTTACCCCTTTGAGGGTTTCCTCAATTTGCAGAGTACTAAGATTTATTTTTGGAGTTCTATTTTAATTAGGCAAGAGACAATTTCAACAGGCTTTATAAGAAACTAAGGGTATTTAATTGGTTTCTCAAGTAATGCATTGAAACCACTTATTGTGTCTACAAAATGATAATCTGCAATAAAAGCATGCAATTTTCAGATTCCCACAGTTTCCATAGGTCAATAAAAAAATGAAAAACAAATCAACAAGAATAATTACTTCTCCTTAGGGCACAGAATAAGATATTCACTTAAAAGCACTAAATGATTCTAAATATTTCACTAAGTAGGTGGCTTGGAATTAAGACCACCTCTCCACTACTGCCTATAACATACTCTATCCTCTTCAAAAATCACTTGGTCTGATTTCTTTCCATTTGTCAGATTTTACTCTCACACAGGTACACACAACACAGATGTAATCAGATCTAAGATACACTAGAACAACATTTCAAAATATCCCCATTCTGTTACCAAAGCTACTTTTATTTTACACAGATGTTTGTTTTTCTTACACCACCTGCTTCCAAAAAGGATTCCCAGCAGCTGATACAGTTAAAAGCTGTAAAATAAGATAATAAAAGAGACCAATAATCTGCCAAAGTGAAGAGAAAAGTCATTATGCATCTAAAATGAGAGAATTATTGCAACTAAATGTTAAATTCAGTTATCTGAAAGTTAAGGAAGGAAGGAAAAGTTAATGGATTATATAGTTCTAATTTTCCAAGAAGAGAAAGCAAAACTCATCTGGAGAGAGTATATTTTGTTCAAGAATTTCCTTAATCTTCCTTAATGATGAAAGGAAAAAATATATTGTAAAAACCACATTGATCTTATATAACAAACTTTCCCTTAAAAGTTCAGAGTTGACACTATGATAGAGAGGTCTTGATACATCATGCTGAATGGCTCAAAAAGTTATGAGACTTACAACATTCTTAACACTAATGAAAACAAACTCATGGTTTTGAATTAAGCAACTAAAATATTTAGCATGAATTTGTTATGGCTTTGTGGGAAAAAAGTTAAAAGAAAAGATTATTTTCCTTTTCAAATGACTATTATGATTTCTTTCTTTTTTTAAAGTTATGGAGATTCATTTCTACTCCCTTGCCTTGGTGCTTCAAAATCTCAGGGGAGCCCTGTGTGGCTCTTACAACAGATGAGGATTAGCTGAAGCAAAGGAGTGGCAGGGAGAAGCTAAGGAGAAAAAAGGGAGGAAATGACAAATTTCTTGCCGCAGACTTGCTTATTTTCTTGCTGAAAGCTATCATAAGAAGAAAATACAATGGTGAAACATGCAAAGGAGGAGACAGATTTGCTCAAAAGCCATGCACTAGTCTGGTTAAAAGTAAATTATTATCCTTTACATGTAATAGGAATTAAGATTACTAAAAACAGCACTCAAAATATGAGGATATTTCACTAAAATTTCATTCAAAAATCAAAATTAAAAGAATCAAGATTTTTACAATTTGAAACAAATAATATTAAATGACTAAATTAATTAATTTTTAAAATGCTCTTGGATGTCAAAATCTATGTCTTAACTCTAATTAATTTAATTGAGTTTAATAGTAAGCTGTAACTTAACAATAGAAGAACACAAGTTTATCCCACCTAGTTACTTTGCAGCTCGATTCAATTAAGTCATTTTCAAACTCAAGAAGGCTGGAAAGCAGATTATATTCCAATGGGGATGTCAGTCTTTTCAAGCACAATAAACCAACACAAAATTTTGCTCCCATCTCCTCCAATTCTCGAATACCCATCTGTAAACCCTAGGAATAAAGCAGTATTACAAATGTAACTAGAAAATTTGCTATCTTTTGACTGCATTTCATTAAAATTATATGAGAAACATAACTATATTAAAAAATTAAAAGTTTGGTATTTTGTATGGAACTAGGTTTCAACAAGTACAATGTCTTTACAATATACAATTATTTTAAGTCACAAAGGAAACCAAATGTCCTCAAAGACAATTTCTAAAAGGTCTATTCTCATTCACCACAATGCAAACTATTTTCTCTAACACCCTGGGGAGAAAACAAAGTCACTTAACTGTGAAAAATATCTTTGTTGGTGGCATTAGAGATAACACTTAAGAGCGTCACCTAAGAGATTATTTTGAGCATTATGGGAAAATTGAAATGACTGAAATCATGACTAACAGAAGCAGTGGCAAAAAAGAGAGGCTTTGCTTTTGTAACTTTTGACTATCATAGCTCTGTGGATAAGACTATAATTAAGAAATACCATAATTTGAATGGCAACTGTGAAGTAAGGAAAGGTCTGTCTAAGAAAGAGATGGCCAGTGCTTCATCCAGCCAAATAGGTCAAATGGTTCTGGAAAATTCGGTGGTGGTCATGGAGGTGGTTTGGGTGGAAATGACAACTGTGGTCATGGAAGAAACTTCAGGGGTCGTGGTGGCTTTGGTGGCAGCCAAGGTGGTGGTAGATATGGTGGCAATGGGAATAGCTATAATGGGTTTAGTGGTGATGAAAGCAATTTTGGAGATGGCAGAAGCTACAGTGATTTGGGGCAATTACAACAATCAGTCTTCAAATTTTGGACCCATGAAGAGAGGAAACTTTGGAGGCAGAAGTTCTGGTCCTTATGGCAGTGGAGGTGAATTCTTTGCAAAACCATGAAACCAAGGTGGCTATGGTGGTTTCAGCAGCAGTAGTAGCTATGGCAGTGGCAGAAGGTTTTAACTATTTTCAGGAAGCAAAGCTTAGCAGGAGAGAAAAGTCAGAGAAGTGACAGGGAAGCCACAGGTTACAACGATTGTAAACTCAGCCAAGCACAGTGGTGGCAGGGCCTAGCTGCTACGAAGAAGACATATTGTAGACAGTACTCATGTGTAAGGGTCAAAAAAACCCACAAGGACTGTATTTGTGACTAATTGTATAACAGGTTGTTTTAGTTTATGTTCTGTGGAAAGTGTAAAGCATTTCAACAAAGGGTTTTAATGTAGATTTTTTTTTTGCATCCATGCTGTTGATTACTAAATGTAATAGTCTGATCATGATGCTGAACAAATATGTCATTTTTAAAATGTGCTGTGTGAAGTTAGTCTACTCTGAAGCCATCTTGATAAACTGCCCCCAAAGTGTGAAATCAGACTTCCTTCAGGGTGATGTCAGGTTCTATTCAAAATCCATTTATGATCTTAGAAGACTGCTCATGTGCAGAGAAGCCTTTTTGTCTTCAGAAACCTTGGTGTAGTTGAATTGACAGTTACTGTTTTGTGACCTGGGTTCATCCATAAAAAAGGTCACCCAATCAAACTTACAGAATTTCATTTGGTTATAAAAATGATTGTTGGCATATCCTATGCAATATATCTAAACTGAATAATGGTACCAGTTAAAGTTATAGATGGGAAATGAAGCCTTTGTATCATCGATTATCACACATAATAAACAATACACTATCCCCTTAAAAAAACAAGCCATTGGCACAATAGAAGTGCAATTTCAGTGAAGAAAAAATTTAAAGGGATATACATTTAAAAATCACACATAATATTCAAAATTTAACAAACTAGGTGCTTTAGGAGCAAATATGATGTGTTTATTTTTAAATGCACAAATATATATACCTACATCTAATATATTAATAACAGATATTTTTTAATAATGTACTTCTTATACAGTTCTATGTAAATTACTAATCAGTATTTAAATTTATGCATAGCAATGTGCATTCCTAAAATGATGACGTGCAGACAAGGTCGGGAAAGTGCACTGAGTCAGAGTCATCATTTCTCCTGCCTTCAGTCTCTGAGTTTTCCGCACATCTCCACAAGAGCCATGTCGGGGCAGAGCATCCGGGGGCTAACAGCCTCTGTGTACACAGGAGCCACCGTGAGGAAAGCCTGGGAGAATGTGCCATTTTCAGTAGAAAACAAGTGGTGGTTACTAGTTATGATGACTTTTTACTTTGGATCTTTGTAGTAAGAAGACAATTGTGTAAGAAATAAGAATGTTTTAGTTTTTTTCATCAAACAGCTATGAAGAGGAGCATATTAAAGAATGCAGTCCTGAAATAGGGCTCAAACTCTGTTAAACGCATAGCATGTTGGATATGTTTATAAATAAACTTATAACATGAACCAAAAAAAATTATGACCTTAAAAAGACTCAAATAACTAAGAATTTTGTAAGGAGTTTAGGCAAACTATTCACATTCAGATGATTAAATTCATTATTTCAAAGTACATATAACTCAGTATAACAAACCTATCATTTATTAAATACTTGAAAACTGCTTTTAGTACTTACAGGAGGAAAGCCTTCAAATATTTTTGTGGGTAGAAGTTCTGAGATGGTTTACCTTATACTTTCCTTGATCACAGCCACACAGAGTACTCTCCATGGTATAGCTTCTCTGTACTCCTATTTCTCTCCATACTACAACACGGGCTGTTGACTCTTTAGATTTTTCTACTATGAAACTACAGCTGCTCATGCAAAATGCTTGTACAATATGACTCAGTATCTTAGGCAAATTCTGTAAAGATAATAATGATAAAAGTAAAAAAAATTTTTTCATTTTAAAAAAATGCAATAAAATCACAGATCAGGGCCAACTATAAGATGGGCTAAAGATATGAATACACATTTTTTTTTCTGAAGAGCAAATACAGATGGCTCAAAAGCAAATTGAAGAGAAACTTTTTTTGAAGAGAAAATTCAACTTCACTCATATCTCTAATTGAAGTCTGATCTCTTTATCAGCTTCTTTGACAATTGCTGTATGGAGTAATGCTGAGTTTCACATTTGCTCTAACTCTGAGTCTTAGGCATCACTAGGTATCCAAAGTTCCATGGAGATACCAGGGTACACACATAGAATGCAGCATCTATGCATTCAGAAATAACACTTAAAACTCAAGATTAACTTACTGCCCTAATTTTCTTATATGTATTTTCTAAAAGAGACCATGCAATATTTATCCTTTTGTTTCTGGTTTATTTTGCTTAACATAATGTCCATAAGGTTCATTCACATCGTTGCATGCCTCATGGCTTCATTTCTTTCTGTAGCTGCACAATATTCCATCATGTGTGTACACCACAGTTTGCCATTCCACTCTTCCATTTATACCCTTCAATCACCCCCATCTTTTTACTATCATGAATAATGCTACCATAAACATCAGTGTACAAATGTCTATTAGAGTTCCTACATTCAGTTCTTCCAAATATATCCCTAGTAACAGAACTGCCTAATCATATCATGACCCTGTAGTTATCCTGTGAATCTGCTACTTTACTGTGTTTTTTTAAAGTCTTATGTACCCCAGAAAAGCCATGTTTTAATCCTGAGTCAGTCTTTGTGGAAGCAGCCACTTCTTTTAACCCTAATTCATCACTGTAGATCAGAAACTTTTGATTAGATTAACTCTATGGAGCTGCAGCTCCACCCATTCCAAGTGAGTCTTGATTAGTTTGCTGGAATCCTTTAAAAGAGGAAGATTTTGGAGAGAAACTCCAGAGTCAACAGAGAGAGAGAGCCAATAGAAACTTCAAAGCATAGCTGACACAGATACCAACACTTGGAGAACAGAGTCACACGTGTTTGGAGAAGCGTGGAGCCCCTCAAACATAGCCATGAGATATTAAAACAAACCAGCACCTGGAGAGAACCACAGGGAGCCAAGAGATAAAATCCAGCCCATGAGAAGTGAAGTGAGGAACTCTTACAGGATGAGAGACTGAAAAATTAGAGCCCAGGAGTAAGGGACCAGCAGATGCCACCTACATGACTTCTCCTAGGTATAGTGACTTCCCATCTGACAGAGGTGTTTCAGATCCATCAGCCTTCCTTGAATTAAGATATCTTCCCTGGATGACTTAGTGTGAACATTTTATAGGCTTAGAACAGTAAATTTGCAACTTATTAAATTCTCTTTTTAAAAATCATTCCATTCCTGGTATCTCACACTCTGGCAGCATTTAAGAAATGAATACAATTACCCTCCAGAGGGGCTGCACTTTTCTGCTACCCTCTCAACACTGAATAAAGATAACTTTCTCCACATTTTCTCTTCGATTTGAATATTTGTTTGTTTTATGTATTTTATATTTGTAAAGAACATTGAGATATAACCACATACCATATATTCTGTCAAAAGTAAATCATCGATGTCTCACAGTATCCTCACATAGTTGTACAACTTAAGCATTAAATCCCATATCGTCCCCCACCTTAGATCCTGGTAACCTATGTTCTAGATTCTGACTCTGAGTTTGTTTGTTATAATTGTTTCAAAGCAGTGAGATCATAAAATATTTTTCATTTTGTGTCTGGCTTATTTCAGTTATCATAATGTCTTCAGTGTTCATTCATATTGTCACATGTATCTGGACTTCTCTCATTCACAGGTGAACAATATTCTATTGTAGGTATATACTGCATTTATCCAGTTATCATTTGATGGATACCTGTATTGCTTTCACATCCTGGCAATTGTGAATATTTCCTCCATGAACACTGGTGTGCAAACATCTTTTCTAGTCCTTATGTCCAATATTTTGGGTGTATACCTAGAAGTGGGATTACTGGGGCATATGGTTATTCTATACCTAACTTACTGAGCAACCACCAAGCTGTCTTCTGCACACCTGCATCATTTTTCATTTGTATTTATTTTCATTGAACTGTTTATCCCTTACCTGTTCTTCTATTGATGCTCTCATCTTTTAATTATAATGTCTATTATGTCTTGCAACCTTTAGTCTGTGAGTGTAATATAATTTGCACAATTTTCCTAGGGTTTGACACTTACTATTTGTCCCATGCAGATTTTTTCCGTACAAATATTTGATGTTCATTTTTTCAAATATAGCAGTTTTCCTTTATGATTTTGAGTCATAGTAACATTGTAACATAGAAACATTGTAAAGAATCATTCTGTGTAGTCTTCTAGAATGTGATAGACCTTATTTTATAGATTCATATCTTTGTATGCATTTGAATTTTGTCCTATCTAGGGGGTGTGGTATAGATGTAACTTTCATGGCCCATACGGCCATCTAGTTATCCCTGTGACATTGACATCAGCTTTTCTGTGTTCATTGATATGTCATCTGTATTGGGAAATAGTCCACATTTGTAAGATTAAGTCCTAACCTGAATGAGGTGGGTCACACTTTCCCTGAAGTTGCTTCATCAAATGTACCTACTTAACAATGGGGTTACACCCACAGGAAAGAATTAGATTTAAGAACATGTTTTTCTGGGGCACATTCAACAACCTTTTTAGGATTTTGCCTGAAACTCTCAACAGTAAACATATTAAGAGTCAATTTCCTAAGATACTTTCTATGTTACTTGTTTCTGGACCCTTCAGATTGACCAGAAATGTGCTTTCACAAGCCTCAGTGTCATTCAAGGACGTGGCTGTGGAGCTCACCCAGGAGGAGTGGCAGCTCCTGGGCCCTGCCCAGAGGATCCTGTACAGAGATGTTGTGCTGAGGATATTGTACAGAGATGTGATGCTGGAGAAATACAGCCACCTCATCTCAGTGGGTAAGTACATTGTAGCCCCCTTGTGGAATGATTTCTCTTTTCTTCTTCTTCTTTTCTTAATATTAATTACATATTTTTTAAAATTCTGCATTCCTATTCACCAGCCTCTGCATAGTGAAACATAAGGGTCAGTGACACACAAGTCTCATTAAAGATATCCC
The DNA here is from genome assembly GCA_004026745.1 of Myrmecophaga tridactyla. NCBI lineage: Eukaryota > Metazoa > Chordata > Mammalia > Pilosa > Myrmecophagidae > Myrmecophaga > Myrmecophaga tridactyla. The sequence goes on from PVIY010056726.1 coordinate 8,892, forward strand.
TCAAAATATTTATGTTGTCACCTGTTCTTCATCAAAACAGAAAGGAAATTAACCCAGGGGAAACCATGGGACTCTGATAGTGATAGAAAGTCCAAGATCAAAATTTCCAAAGTGAAAGAGTCACTGTGGAATGGAGTTTTTCCTCCATGTGCACAGTTGCTCTTACTGTGATGAAAAAAAATTGTTCTTTGCTGAACATCTGTAGGTTAAATGTACTTGATCCTGAAGTATACTCATCATACTTAAAAAAAACTTTAAAATATAACTTCAGTGTGACGAGCAACTCAATGTGTATCAGAAAATTTACACATGGATAATCCTTCATGACATCCTAAATGATCATAAGAACTTAGAATTATTCTTCATTACTTAAAAAGTTAGTATCAGGAGATATCCAACATTTCAGTATATATAAGAAATAATTTACCAAAATGAGATCTCCTTGACTATCTCACAATATTTATCAAAATCAAGAAATTAACATTGATAAAATGCTAGGATTTAATAAGAGAAGCTTATTCATTTTTTACCTATTTTCCAAATAACACCCATTGCAGAAAATCCAGATCATTGTATTACATTCTGTTGTCATGTCTCTTTACTCTCCTTTAATCTCAAACATCTTACCATTTCATTGTGTTTTACAACCATGTCATATTTCAAGAGTTTGGAGCATATTTTGTTTGGACTTTTCCTGTTTCCTTATGATTAGGCATAGTAATGCAACTTTGGCAGCAGTAGTAGCACAGAAAGGATGCTGAGCAGGAGCAACATGCTGTCAACTTGTTCCATTGCAACTGATGTCAACTTGGTAAGGAGAGTGCCATTTTACCTTTTGTATCAATACATATCATGTGATGAGATAGTATTGGTTGGACATCCTACTGATTCTCACACTTTCACCTCTAGAGCCAGCATATATTCATGACCCTTACCATGGTTGCCTAAGAGTGATCTTTTAAAATGTATTCCTTCTGCATTCGTCAACTGGCATTCTGTCATCAGGAAGAGTTTCTTCAGTTATTGCAAACACCATGGGTGTGAATACCAGTATATAATGTCATGAGGGTATATACAGTATAATTATGAGAGCTGTTATGTACAATTAGTGCATTCCTCAACCTCCTGATTAAATGAGCCCCTACTACTTTCAAAATGCAGAGCTTTTTTTCTGTTAAAAGCATTTGTGTGTATGAACAAACAAAATCAATATTTGTTACTTTATTGGTGGGTTCCACCAACATCCCCAATTCAGACAAAAGCCTTAGAATTCAATGGTAACTTTTTCCTTAACTACCCCTGAACATATATTATTTTCTATTTTGTCTTCTAGATCCCAAAAATATCTCTTCCCTTCTCTTCATATCTTTGGCCCCTGATTCTCTCTCCTGGGTTTATTTCAACAAGATTTTAACTTTTGTAATCTTCGCACCTTTAAGTCACACTCTGTACAACAATCACAATGATCTTATAATCTTTTTGTTATTTTCCAGTGTTGATTCATGCTTACAAAAAAAAAACATGCAAAAGGTTCAGAATTCCCACATACACCTCCCCTCACACACACTGTTTTCCCTACTGGTTTATTTTTTCCCTTTTTAAATGCAGCTTCATAGAGCTATCCAAAATATACAATCACTGGCTCACAGTCTCAGCACATAGTTGTATATACATTCCAATGATCAATCTTAGAAGATTTTGATTTAGTGTAGTACATTTGCTATTTTTTAAAATAATTTTTATTGAGAAATCTTCACACACAGTCTATCTATAGTATACAATCAATGGTTGAATATCATCACATTGTTGTATATTCATCACCATGATCATTTTTGGAACATTCATATCACTTCAGAAACAGAAATAAAAAGAAAATATTAATACACATCCCATATTCCTTACCCCTCCCTCTTACTGACCACTAATATTTCAATCTACCTCATTTTTTTTACCCCTTATCCACCCCATTATTTTTTATTCATCTGTCCATACCTGGGATAAAAGGAGCAACAGACACAAGGTTTTCACAATCACATGGCAACATTGTAAAAGCTATATGGCTATGGAATGATCTCCAAGAATCAAGGCTACTGGAACACGGTTCAAAGTCTCAGGTTTTTCCCTCTAGCCACTCCAATGCACTATAAACTAAAAAGGGTTATCTATACAATGCATAAGAATAAGCTCCAGGACACCCTCTTGACACTGTTTGAGATTTCTTAGCCACTGAAATTTTATTTTGTCTCATTTCTCTTTCCCCTGTTTTCATCAGCAAGGCTTTCTCAATCCCATGTTGCCAGGTCCAGACTTCATCCCTAGGAGTACTGTCCCACATTGGATTCTTTCAAGAAGAAAAGAAATGTCTTCATATAGGTTATGGTGGTGAAGGAGTGGCTATTTCCTTAGTTGAATTGTAGGTGTATAAGTAAGGCTGTTTAGAAATGAGCTGAAAGAAATAAGTACTAGGGACAATGCGGTGAAAGAGAAGTACCTATTCACTGTTGGTCGGGAAGCTGAGAGGTGCAGCTCCTCCAGGGGGCAGTGTGGTGGCTCTGCAGGAGGCTAAGGATGGGGTTGCCCTATGATCCTGAAACCCCATTGCTAGGCACTTTACTGAAGGAACTGTGCGTGGGGATAGAAATGGACATTTACACACTGTTATTATGTTTGTTATTGATGAACCAATATTGTTATTTATATAGTTAGCTGAAGTCAATATTTCACCTTAAGACTCAACCTTTCTGATGTAAAGTTCTATTTTTAAAAAATTTTTTATTGTGGAAACATACTAGACATGGAATTTTCCATTTTAAATACCATAACCTATAGTATTAGGTGATCTTAATTAGACGCAATGATGATTTAGAGGTACGTTATATTTGTACAAGACAGAGTAACTCGTACAAGCCTTTCTTCCAGAAGAGGTAACATTGGACAAATGAGGCAACTTTTTGACATTCCACAATAGATATTTCCAGATAATACTCTTTAGGAGAAAAGAAGTAGGCAATTTTAGCCCCCCAGTCCACTACTTCTTTGTTTTTGGGGACATTTCAAGGCAAAACAAAGGAAAGTAAACTGAGGGCCAGGAGAATGAAGGAAAATTCAGGTAGAGGAGAGAAGCAAAATAGAGAGTATGAAAAAAGTGAAGTAAATGATAAACGGTTACAGGTTAAATTGATTCCCTGAAAAAGATGTGTTAACGTCCCAACCACCAATCCCAGGACTGAGGTACAATTTGGAAATAGAATCTTCGAAGATGTGATTCGTTCAAATGAGGCTACGCTGAATTATGTATGTTGGGCCCTTCATCCAATATGACCGGTATGGTAGTTTGAAATGCTTATGTACTCCAGAAAAACAATGTTTTCATCCAAATCCTGTCTTGTGGGGCTAGACCTACTGTTAACACTGGGATACTCTGATTGGATTGTTTCCATGGAGATGGGACACAATTGTGGGTGTTGGCTTTTGGTTAAATGGAGATGTAACTCCACCCATTGAAGTTGGGTATTTAATAGTTTCCTAGAGTCCTTTAAAAAGGGAAACACTTTGGAGAACCCTCAGATGCAAGTACTTACAGTGCTGACAGAGGAAATGCCTGGACACAGGAAGAATCCAGAAGCTATTGACATGTGCCTTCCCATTCGATGCTAAGCAAGCCAGAATCCAGAGTTGTGTCTAGGAAGAGCTAAATGAAGGCTCACATATGTTTAGGGAGTAAACCACTGGCATCAGAACCTGGAAGTAGCAGAACCAGGAACAAGGACCAGCAGAAACCACCCACATGTCTTCCCATGTAACAGATATCAGTATTTCTTGAGTCAAGGTATCCTTTCCTGGATGCCTTAGTTAGGTATTTTTCTGACCTTAGAATTGTTAGCTTGTAACTGAGTAAATTCCCTTTATAAAAGTCATTCCATTTCTGGTATGTTGCACTCCAGGAGCTTTTGTGAATGAAAACTGCTGGTGCCCTTATGAGCAGAGAAACCTTAAATAGAGCTAATATGCTAGTTTGAAGCTTTCAGGTACTGCAGAAAAACCATGTTCTCATAATCCAGTCATGTGGGGGCAGACCTATTGTAGGGTGGGCCCTTTTGTTTAGGTTGTTTTCATAGAGGTATGACCCACCCAATTGTGGTGGGATATTTTGAGTACATTATTTCCATTGAGATGTGACTACACCCATTCAAGGTAGGTCTTAATTAGCTTACTGGAGTCTTTAAAAGAGCTGAACCAGTAAGCAGAGAGATGCAACCAGACGGACATTTGAAGATGCTAAGCTAAGAGATGAAATCCAG
>PVIY010056727.1:0-13188 GCA_004026745.1 Myrmecophaga tridactyla
GCTGAGCCAGGGGCCCAGGCCGCTCGCCAAGTCCAGCTCCCGAAGTGGTTTCAGGGCAGCCAGCTCACACCACAGGGTCACGGGCCAGAGGGGAGCCTGAGAACTCCGGGAAGCCCGGCTCAGGCCACGGGGAAACTCCCTGCAGCAGGGCGAACAGTGTCCCCCAAATTCATGACCGCAGCAGGTGATCTTAGTGGGAATGTCTTTGTGGATGTAATAAGAGCTCACAGGACGAAATCACCCTGAATTTAGGGTGCACTCTAAACCCAAAGCATGGGGTGCTATGAGGAACACAGAGACACAGAGGGGAGAAAGTCAAACGCATGGGGAGTCCCTTCCATTTGGACAGGGGCTGCCTCTCCCAGGACTGGGTACTCGATGTGGCCAGGGGGGTGGACAGCCAGGGACGGGTCCCCTAGGAGCCCGGCTCTCGGCTGGCAACTCTGGGGACTGAATCCCGAGATGGTGACGCGTCCTGAGCTCTACTCTGGAGACCTGGGTGGCGAGGGGCCTAAGGGCAGTGTCTTTCACCCACTTCAGGGAGAGTCCGGCAGAGGCCGTGCTGGGACACAGCCCCCAGGGCACCCGGCAGGCCCCGATGCCAGCCCCCGCTGCCCTGTGCCATCAGCGAGCCCAGAGAGAACGAGTCTGGGAGGAAGTGAATGGGGGTGCCCGGGGCCCAGGGCAGCTCCCAGTCGGGGGCCCCTCCACTCCTCCACTCCCAGGCATGGCCAGCCCCAGCCCCAGCCCCACTCACACTCTCCCTCCTGCTGCTCAGATGGGAACATTTTGACCCAAGCACCCGCGTGTGGGCTGGCTGGACCTTGCCACGTACCAACTCACCCCTGCTGGACATCTGACCCGTGAGACCAGCCTCTGAGCTGGCTTAAGCCGCAAGGTGCACGCCCCAGGTGCGGCAGCCACAGGATGCGACCCCAGAGGGCAACGCCGCTGCCCCCAGTTTCAGTCCAGAGTGCGGGAGACCACAAGTCCCAGAAGCCTAGACCCTGCAGGCGGGGAGGGCCGGGGGACCCGCCGGGCTCTGGGGAGCTGTTCCACAGTCAGGGTGCCCCCTCACGGGTGAGGCTGCCTTCCCCACCCACAGGCAGGGCCAGATGGGGTCCAGATGAGCCCTGAAGTGGGACCAGACACCCCGAGCAGTGGCACCCCAACTGATCTCCAGCACCTGAGACTCCTAAAGTCCAGCAGGAAACACCAGGGCTCTGGGAGCAGCGCAGAGGGACACCTGCTGAACCAGAGACAGCAGCCTGGCCTGCCCCGACCCCATTCCAGCAAGCCTCGAGGAAGGATGAGGGACAATCGCCAGCAGCTCAGACTTGGGGCCTGGGGGAAGAGCTGCCCACAGGCCTTGGGGCTGAGGCCATCCGGCCCGCTGTGGGGACAGGGGCCACAACCCAGCCGATGGCTATTTTAAGTGACAGCTGAGCCAGACTTCTGCAGGAAAGTCCCTGAGGCCCTTCAGTGGCCCACACTAAGATAAGCGAGCAGGGCCTTTGGCAGCCTCGTTACGGGGTCTGCAGGCAGCTGGACCATCTCTGGGCTCACACTGGCCGGTCCCCTGGGAGCCGGCTTACCCGCGGCGCCTGCAGAGCTGGGGACAGCCGGGTACCCCGATGCCTCATTCTAACTCCAGCTGCACACTGGGGCCTGGGACGGCCCCCTCCCCCCCCACAGCCCAGTCGTGTTGTCTCCTGCCCCGCGTCAGCCGCCTCTCAGGAATCCACCCCAAATAACCCTCCTGAAGTTTCACCCCACTCAGAGGAAATCGAGCCTTCTGGGTCCTTCCAGAAAGTTCTGCTCAGGGGAGATAATTATGAGCGCAGAGCCCTGCTTCCCCCCAAACATGCCACTGGGTCGTCACCCCAAAGGGCACACCCAGCATCCGTGGGCCATCCCTGTGCCCACCAGCCAAAGCACGGCAGGGGCTCCCGGCTCCCTGAAGGCCCCAGTCCACAGCCGCGGGTTGCTACAGAAGCTCATGGCATTCAGTGCCGAATGCGAAGCGGCAGCCAGGCCTAGCCTTGGCTAAGGAGGAGGGCTGCCCACCCGTGGGTACTGGGCCTCGGCCCCGCTGGATGGAGTGACACGGCCAGGGGCGGCCGACTCGGCTGAGCAAGGGACGGACAGTCCGTGCCGGGGGTGCAGAGGCTGGCCCAGAGCGCCGAGCTGCAACCAGCAGCCGGGCCTGGGAGGCTGGAAAGGGGAACCCCGCCCGCCCCCCCCCCCCCCACCCAGGTGGTGACTCACTGTTGCAGCCACACCCCCGCCCCCACCCCCACCTCGCATTCCTGAGGATGCCCTGCTCCAAGGCTCAGGACACAGGGCAGGCTCCCCGGAGCCACCCAGAGGGGACCCGGCTAGGGCGGGCGGGAGATCTGAGGGGGTTGGCCAGGTGCATCCTGCATCCTGTGCGGGTGCTGGGGTGCGCAAAGCGCAGCCTCTCCGCTGACCAGGCCAGAAAGCTTGGGGGAGGTAGCGGACAGAATGGGCGAGCAGGAACCAGGGGGAATGAGGGGGACCCAGCCTGGCTGTCCCCACACCTGCCACATCCACACACAGGGTCACCATTCTGTTGTCTCCCGTCGCTGCCTGTGCCCTCCGGGCGCGCCCCCATCCCTTCTACCCCTGTTCTCCCTGGCCACCGGCAAAGGCAAGGGGATGTTTTGCCCCCTGCTGTCGAGGGAACAGCTGGCAGCCACGGAGGCCCCAGCCCTCCCCTGTTGAGGTCCCGGCACTGCCAGCCCCAGCTCCCTCCAGCCCTGCGCCCATCGGACTCAGCGCCAACTTCAAAAAGAGGAAACAAAGGTAGCAGGGGCTGGGGCCCCGCCACCGCCCACCTGGCCTCCGCTCTGGGCTCACAGGGTAGCCGGCCGGGTCCCGGGGACACAGGTAGCAGCCCCTCCACAGGTAGCGGTAGTGCGTGCCCGCCACGCGCGCCAGCAACCCCAGGAGCCCCAGGCACCAGAGCGCCGCCAGGCCGCCGCGGCCCCGGGACAGCTCCATGGCCGGCCCCGCGCCTGCCGCCAGCGAGTCCGGGGGCCACGGGGACCGGCCTCTGCGCTCCTCGCCGGGCGGAGGGCGGCGGCTGCAGCTCCGGCCCGCGATCCGCTCCGGCGCCGACTGCGCGCTCAGGGGCGCACACTGGGGCGCTCCGCTCCGCGCCGCACGCAGCCGCCGCCTTTATGTTCTCAGCTTTCCCTCCGCACCCCGCAGGTAGGGGCCAAATCCTCGCGGCGCCCCGGGGTACGCCCCGCCCCCCGAGCTCGCCCCGCCCCGGCCCGCCTTCCTACCGCATTCCTGCGCGCGCGCTCACAGGCCGGGGAACCACGCGCACAGGCAGGGACACCGGCACAACAAATGAACAGCCAGACACGCAGACACCCACGCACGGACATGCAACAGACACACACATACAAACATGGGCACACACGTGCAAACAAGCACAGACACACAGAGGAACACATGCACAGACAGGCACACAGACACACATTCCTGGTGTCAACATGGAACACAAACCAAAACATAGCAGTCTCCCCTCCCCCTACACACATAGCCTGGAGCGCTGGGCCCCGAGGCAGGAGGGTGGGCACACAGGTGCCTGGACGCCACATCGCTAGTGCCCCATGGGGCAGTGGACGCAGGGGCTGCCCACCTGGCAAGAACCAGCAGTGAGGTCTCAGCCAGGCCTTGGATCTGTAGCCCCAAGTCTCACCCCTGGAGCCAGGAGGGCCGGGTCTGGGCTTCCAACTGGAGCCCAGGACTCCAGAGCCCTGAGCCCTCAGGCTCCCTCCCCTCCCCTGCAACTGGGGTGTCACCCGGCCACTGGTTCAGGGCTGTGCTGGGATGGAGTGGGCAGTGCCTGGCACCCCAAGTCATGCCCACTGCCTGGGCCCCCACACCTACTTCCAGGTACACCCTTGAGCTGTTCAGCACCCCTGCAGGTAAGAGTGGGTTGGGGACAGACGAGGGGGCCGGCTTCCCACCCCCACCCACTTCCAGGCCCTCTGCAGGGGGTCCCTGATGTCTGTCCCCAAAATGCAGGAGCAGCATCCCTGGAGCTCTGTCTGCACTCTAGATGACAACAGGTGGGGTGTGGACACAAGGTCACAGGGCTGGGGCCACGTTGGGGATACCCGGCTTGGGGGCACCCCACAGCACCTCCTTCAAGAAGGACGGGGGCTGTGACCCTGGTGGTTTCCAGGCCACTGAGCCACCAGCACCGGGACAAACACCTGTAGGGGAGGGGGACTGTCCCCATTTTAGAGGAGTGGAAACTGAGGCCAGGACAGATTTAGTCACCACCCTCATCACCAATCAGGTCGTGCTGACGGCCCTCCCTGGCCCCAGGACCTGCCCCGAGAGGCTCCCCATGTGGCCCTCTCCAAGCCGCCCACTCCAAGCCAGCACCCCACAGAAGTGCCCCACTGGGGTCACCAGCAGACAGGGTTAGGGGGCTGTTTGGAGGAGCCTGTAACCACTGCGTGCGTTTCTGACCGCAGGCCCCTCCCCACAGCCGTCTGCCGCCAGGGCCTGTACCCCCACAGCGTCCTTGGCCGTGGGGCCCATCTCACCATCAGAGGTGCAGACACGCCAGGAGCAGCCTCGCGCGCAGACGCCGCTCCCTCCAGTGGGCAGCAGGGCCCCAGGTGAGAGCTGCGGGCTGCCCTGTCTGCCCCAGGAGCAGCGAGGAGGGAGACCCCCACGCAGGGGGAAGTAGATGCAGGAGGGAGGTGGTGGGGTGGGGACGCCTCCCACAGCCTCACTCTCACGCTGCCCCCAAGCCCTGCCTGCCCCAGGGGAGGAGGGGGCCCGGCCGTTGAGACCCCGGAGCCAGGCAGGGCAGTACTGTTCAGGAGCAAGGCGGGAGCCCCTGAACTGTGACCCGTCCGCGCCGAGATGGCCCCCAAGGGCGAAACCCACACTGAGGGGGAGACTTAGAATGAAAAGAGCCAAAATATCACATTAGTAATTCTTATGCCAACTGCCTGTTGGAATGATCATAATCTGGACATTGGGGGTAAACCAAATGTATTAGCAAAATTAATTTCACCTATTTCCTTTTAATTTTTAGCATGGCTACAGGGACATCGGAAATGACATGAACGGCCCACACGTGTGGCTCACGGCCATTTCTGGTGGCCACCTGGTCGACCCTGGCCTGTGGGACAGTGGTGGAGCTGGGTGGCCTCCAGTGACCTCCAAGTCCCAGGGTACCTGCTTCCTTGTGTAAGGGGAGTGAGCCAGCAGCGTGCACCTGACAGGGGCCCTGGGGTCCTGGGAAAGGGCTGGACCGAGAGTGGGTCGCTCCTTTCCACTGAGAAGGGCTCAGTAAAAGGCAGCAGTGGGTCTCAGTCCTGCCCACCCAGGCCCTGATGCTCAGAAGACACCCCACAGCTCAGCAGGGGGGACCCCCATGTGTCCAGAGCCGATTCCAGGAGGGCCGTGCCCCGGGACCCTCCATTTCTCTTTCTGCAGGGGCCAGGGCTGTGGGTCCCAACGTCCCCCAGAGACTGGCCAGGCCAGGAGGCCCCATAAAGCCCCACATTCCCCAGAGGAGGTCCCTGTCCAATGACAGACATCCCCTCACCCCACCCGGAACCCACTGCCTCCGCCCCATACCCTGCAGCCCCTATGCAAGCCAGGCTGGGGCTCCTGCATCTGGCCCCCTCGTCCTATCTCAAGGACTCCAGCTCACACTGGCCTGAGCAGTCATGCCCATACATCCACCCAGGGACAAGCAGAGGGTCAGAGGCGAGGGTCCCAGGCAAGTGTCCCCATGGGCAAGCCATAAGGTGCAGGCAAGTCATGGGTCCCTCTGGACCTCAGTCTCCTCATCTGTTTCAAGGACAGGGGCTGTCAAGGACAAGAGTTGCCAAGACCTGCTCAGGGCGGGATTGGGGGTCAGTGAACCAAAAGGAAATGGGGCTGGTGTGCCACCCGCCCCAACATTGGCGGGGCCGATGGGGAGAGAGCGCGGGTGATTCGTGGGTGCTGGGGGCGGCTCACAGGCTTTCGGAATGCTTCATGACAAGTCTGGGCAAAACCAACCCTGTCTTCTCTGCCCGGAAACCTCAAGTCTGGCTTCAGCCTGCTGCTCCAGGAGCCTGCCCGGCCCTCCTGGTGCCCTGGGTAGGCTCCCTGCCCACCCTGGCCACACACCCACCTCTGGCTGCCTGTGCCAGCCCCGCCAGCACCCGCAGCTTCTGTCCGCGCCCTCCCGCCTCACGGGCACCCAGCATGGGCTGAGCCCTCACTCCCCACCGTGGCCCGCCGCCCCTGTCCTTGGCTGCCCGGGGCCTGGGTCACCCTGACAGAGGGGTGTGGTCGTGCCCTCCTAGGCCACCTCCTTCACGGGTTGGCTTTCTGTCCCCACTGCACCTCAAGCTTCTTGGGACGAGGGCCCAGCAGGTCCCCCGTGGCTCCCCAGGGCAGCCGCCCTGCGTGGGTGGGGGTGGGGGAGCAGAGGAGGAGGAGGGCGAAGGGCCCTGACGGTCCCAGGCCCAAGCGCGGCCGCGAAGCTCCAGGTGCAAAGCCCGGTCCCCGCTGCACTTCCCTAGGGGGCTCTTCAGCCCTGGCCCCCGCCCGGCACAGCCCCCAGTCCAGCTGCGTCCGGGCACCACCCCTGCCCCCCAGCACTCCGCTAGCCTCCTCCACCCTTCCCCGTTCACTCTTCCCCTCACTCCCTCGGGCAGGACATGGGTCTGGGGGTGCAGTGAGGTCTCCCCACCTGACCGGGGAGCCCGGCTTGGGCCTGGCGCACCCTGCGGTATGAACGAGCTCAGGCCGCGTCTCCCTGAAGGGCTGTGGGGGTCCCCAGGGCTTGCACCTTGGACAGTCACGCCTGGACTGGGCCCGTCAAGCGTGGGGGCCACCTGCAGCCCCGACGACGATGGGGCCCCAGCCACCCCGGCCACCCCAGGAGCTGCCGAGGCAGGTCGGGACGTCTGGGAAGCGCTGTCCCGATGCGGAGACGCAGGCTGACCAGCTCTGTCCAGTGCATGTCCATGTGGCAGCAGGACGGCCGTCCACGCCAACAGGCAGCTGCTGACGGTGGGGGGGCAGTGAGGTGGGCCTTCTACGGGGGGCGCGGGGTGCCCGGAGGCCCCCCAAGGCAAGGTGCGCCCTTGGGGAGGTGCCCAGACACCTGAGCGTGGCCTCCAGGGGGACGCCGCGTGGGCTGGGACAGAGACGGGCCCTCGAGGGCAGACGCCGCCCGAGGCGGGGGGCTCTGGGTGCTGTGCTCCCGCCCGCGAACCGCGCAGGAGGAGGTGCGGCAGAGGCGGGGGCGGCGAGGGGTGGGTGGGTGCCCAGCCCAGGCAGCGGGCGGTGGGGGCTCGCACGGTGGGTCTTCGGGGGTCTGGGCAGCCGCGATGGCATGCGGTGTGCACCAGGGACAGAGTGGGTGCAGCTGGGTCAAGTGGTGGGCAGCGACTGGACGGCTACCTACAGGACCCCCAGCTGCAGCGAGGACCACCGGGAAGGGGCTGGAAGAACGCTCTCTTAGGGGTCTCGTCCATCGACCGGCCTTACAAGGACTCAGAGCCTCTTGGCCGCGAGACCACCCTTGTCTCCACGCCCCCCACGCCCCATTCCACGCACGGTGGCAGTGGGCCCTGGTCCCCTAGGAGAACCCCTGGCCCAGTTGCTTCTGATTCTTGACCTGGAGAGCTGAGCCCAGGTCAGCCTGAGGTGTGGGTCTGACACTCCCGGACTTGGGCGTCCCTCCCCACCCTGCGCAGCCCTCCCCAGGCCCCGCACCCGGCCTGGGAGTTGCACCCGGAGCCCGGGCCTTCCGGAATGTTCTGGCGGTGGTGGCATGGTAAACTCATCAGCCAGCCTCTGCGCCTCCCCCAAGCCAGAGGGAGGGAAATTAAAACCACGGTTGTTTCCGTGAGCCCAGCTGCCATCCCTGGCTGCAGCCGTCCCCTCCCCTCGCACAGACGGGGCCCTGGGGAGAGTCCAGGAGGGGACCCGCCCCCGCCACACAAGCACTGAGAGCAGACAGCTCGGGGCCCTGCAGCCCACCTGGCACCGTGCCAGAGAAACCCGAGCCGTGGCTGGTCCCGGAGGGGCGCCCGGGCCAGGCCAGCCCCCCAGCTGTGCCTCGGGCCTTCCCGGACATGTGTGCACGTGTGTGGGCGCGTGACAGGGTACGGGCCTTTCTGGTGCCCTAACATCTGCCCCGTGGCCATGCCAAAGCCCAGGTGAGGTCAGAGCCCTGGTGCACTGACCCAGCCCCCAGCACAGCCACACACGGGCCCCGGGCCGGTCGTCCACCTGGGGCACAGGGATGACAGAAGGGGCAGCTGAGTCCCTGGGGCCTCACTACCCGGAGCAGAGATGGGAGCAGGGCAGCATGGTGGGGGGCTTCCAGGAGGAGGCAGCAGAGGGGAAGGGGAAGGGCACAGCGTTTCAGGGCAGGGGCTGGTGCTAGGAGAAGGTTGGGCCTCCTGAAGGCAGACCCAGGAAGCCTCTATGCAGGGCTGGACCGTGGGGCTGAGCCATGTGTCCAGAAACTCTGCCAGGAAATGCTGCCCGGCACTCAGGGCCCAAGGCAGGCACCAGGCCGGCTGCCACCCCACCCTTGGCCTGCTGGGTCCCCCAGCTCCTGCCACCTTGCCCCATGGGACCCCATGGCCCCAGTAGACCAGGCTCAGGGACTTGCTGTGCCCACATAAAAGGCCCAGCAGCTCCCCCAAAACCCTCCCTGACTTCCTGGCTGGCCTGGGCCGCAGGTGCCCGGCTGGGAGCGTCCACGGCCTCCCTCTGAGCCTTCACACTACACGTGGCACCAGCCCACGAGGCTCTTGGCATTGCACGAACCTCACAGGATCTTTTCAGTTGTCTCCTCGCCCTGCTGCCTCTGCACCCCAACCCAAGAGGGCCCTGACTGGGATCTGGGGGTGGGGAGGCTCGGGAGGATTCGACGAGAAAACCGCCCCCACAGCAGGCAGTGGGTCAGGGGTCAGGGGTCAGGGGTCAGATGGTGCAGGGAGGATGGAGATAAGTGCAGCCAAGGCACAGGCAGCACAAGAATGCAATTAGGAGGCCGGTCAGGAAACTGAATTTGTGGCTGGAGGGAAGAGCCCCCACGCTGGCGGCCAGGTGGGCATGGGTGCCAGGGAAAAGAGAAGGCCTGCCCTTCCAGAACACGGACAGAGGGGCAGAGACCCCAGCCGGGCCTGCAGGCATGGCCCACACCTCCCGCCCCCAGGCCTCTCAAGAGCACAGAGAGGGGACGCACGTGGGCCGGGCCACACAGGAGACCCCTGCCTTTTCTGGGCGGCATGGGCGGCAGGAGCTCCGGCCATACTGCCCTAAACCACTCCAGCCAGAGCCCCTGGACCAGGTGGAGGCAGAGCCCGGGGCCCAAGAGAATGGGCCCCAACCCAGGAGGCCTTCTGGGTCCAGTGGCAGAAGCTTCTGGGCAAGACCACGCATGAATGAGGCACCTGCTGACCTGTGCTCCCAGCTGGTGGCTTCTTCGCCCCACAGGGGTTGCCCCAGGGCGGTGCTGGCCAGGCAAGGCCGCGGCATGGCTGACTTCACCTTAGAACATCCACACCCTCTCCTTGCACCCTGAGCCTGAGAACAGCAGCCTGCAGGGGTCAGATCGAGTGCCCAAGCCACCCTGCTGCCATCTCGGGGGTCTGGGACTTGAACCCAGGCCTTCCCCACCGGTGTCCAGCTCCGCCCCCCCCCAACCTCTGCCTGTAAATTTGATAGCGAGCCCACAGGTCCTGCCACCGGCTGCAGCTGTCCAGATCTGGCAACATGGACACCCTCCTCCAGGGCAATTGCCCAGGCCACTGGGTCTAGGGGTCAGGGCATGCCCCCACCCCGGCCCCAGGCAGGCCCCTGCCTTTCCGTCACCAGCCAGCTCCGACTGCTGAAATTGAAGGCTATTATTTTTCTGCCCTGGCCCTGACCAAGGCTGTCCCTGCCAGTTTGCTCTCTAGAGGAAGGAACACGAGCCAGAGTTAGGAAATGAGAGCCTTTAACTCTCGGCACCTCTGACGGACGAGGCCGTGGCCACAGACGCACTTGGAAAAGCTGCCGTCCTGCCTGGAAGGAATTAGCTCGCGCGTTGGGTTTCCCTGCCTGTGTTTAGGGGACAGCCAGCCAGGGAACACTGGCCTGGGAAGGCCTGGATTCCAGAACTCACAGGAAAGAGGCTTTGCGGTGGGAAGGCCCAAGTTCTCCTGGGCCCCAGTGCCCTCAGGTGTGCAAGGCGGGGCAAGTAGCAGCCAGCAGGTGTCCCGGCCTGCAGCCTCGGTCCCTGCTCTGGAAGGGCAGCTTTTGTTACGGCTGACCCACGTCCCTCAGGACACGCTCAAATCCAACCCCTCGGACGGGACCTCACTTGGAAATAGGGTGTCGGAGATGAGCTGCATTAGATGAAGTGGGCCCTGACCCAAGCTGACTGCTGTCCTTCCAAGAAGGGAAAAGAGACAGACAGACGGGGGAGGGGAGGCCTCATGAAAACAGAGGCAGATTCACCCACAAGCCAAGAAACGCCAGAAGCCGGGAGAGGTGGGAAGGGCGTCCTCGACAGGCTTCAGAGGGGTCAGCCCTGTCCTCCTGGACTTTTGGCCTCCAGAGTCTGGATTTTTGGCCTCCAGGGCCGGGAAGGAATAAACGTCTGTGGTTCGAAGTCCCCAGCTGCAGGGCCTTTCTGTCTGATCACCCAGGAAGCAAGGACGGGGCTCGCCCAATGCCTGTGCATGCCCCCGTGTGCCAGGGCCTGCTGGCACACAGGGTGGCCATGGGTGACGGCCAGCCCTATGCATGGGGAGGCTTTTACCCGGGCCTGGGGATGGAGGAAGGACAGCTGGACAAAGGGCAGCAGCTTCCCCTCCGTCACTGCAGCCTCCACTGCTGCTCCTTCCAGTTCAGATTCAGTGAGAGTAGCGTCATCCTAGCACACACGGGGGCCCCAAAAGCATCAAAACCCGCCCTGAGAGATGTCCCTGGGGTGCAGGGGGACGTGTCCTGTCACCGAGGCACAAAGCACTGCCCGGCAGAGAAAGCCTGCAGTCCCACGACGGACGCCTCGGGAAGGGCAGCAGGTATGGCCTGGGTGGGGTGCCCGGGACAAGAGTCCATAGTAGCTCTGCAGGGGGACAGCAGCCTCTGGCCTGGGTTAGCCTGTGACCCTTCCAGCCCAGGCCCTGGCGGCACTGAGTCCCCGCTGGCCCCCGCCGGCCGACAGCTTGTCACTGCCCACATTCTCTCCTCTCCCTTGGGGCAGCGAGAGCTCGACCCTGCCCAGTTCCAGCTGATTTGGGTGGGTGTGAAGAGGAGGCTTGTCCCCAGGCCATCCTGCCAGCCACCTCGGATGGGGACAGGAAAGGAGCCCGCAGCAGAGTTGGGGCAGGGGCAGGTTGGTGGTAAGGAGGGGATCAAGAGGCCCTCCCAGCCCCGAGTGGGTCCAGGGGTCCCCCACCCTCTTCAGAAGGGCCATGTCCCATGGCCGGTGGCAGGACCCTCCCCTCAGCCAGACATCAAAGCCGGGGTCCAGCGAGGCTGGGGCTCAGAACAGCAGCTGCGGTTTCTGCAGATGCCCAGAGCCCCCATGGGGCTTCTCGCAGACACCCTGCCCTGGGGCCCCCTGGCCAAACAGCAGCCCAAAGCTGGGGTGGGGCCCCTAAAGCTGGCCCCAGCTTTGGCCAGGCCGGGGACTTCCATCCAGGGAAGGCCGTGGTCACACCAGCTCCTGGTCCCAGGGGACGCCTGCCCTACATCTGCCCCACCCTCTTTCCCAGGCTCCTCTCCTTACCTCCCTGCAGAGCCAGGCAAGCAGGAGAGGGGACAGCAGGGCCGTGTCCAGAGCAGATTCCACTCCCAGCACAGGAAGGCAGCCCCACGTACCTGGATTCCAGGGGCCCCACCCTGCATGGGGCCAAGGGCTCTGAGCATCCCACCCCTAACGCCCCACGGAGCACCCAGCCTCAACGAGCCAGCCAGCAGCACGGGTTTGCCGCTCAGAATGGAATGGAAAGATGCCCCCACCCCAGGACAGTGTCGCTGGGGTCTTGGAGCCATTGAACTACTATAAGGATTCAGAAGTCACATCGGTGGGGGGAGCGTTGGCAGGCTGAACTCCCATGTCAGTGGGCGGTGGAGCAAGGAAGGGTCTAGGGTCAAGGGACCTGGGAGGGTCCTGCATTTGCGTGGACCCACCTTGGCCCCCACGAGGTCTGGACGGAGCATCCGGTCCCAGCGGACCTTGTTCAAGAGAAGGCAATGAGCCTGGAGGTGGGCATGAGACCCAAGACCATGGTGGAAATGCATTCAACCAGGCTGGGGCAGTTCTACTCCCCTTCTGTGGCGCCCCTGAGGCCAGCCTGGGGTCCTGGGGGCCTTCTCACAGTGAGGTGCTGGGCCATGGGCCTCAAGGCCTTTCTCTGGAATCCTCTGGAATGCCCCAAGAAAGTGAAAACAGGATTTATCCCACCATATAGATGAAGAGACTGAGGTTCAGAGTGGTAGAGTTCCTTACCCACGGCCACCCAGTAAGAGGCTGCCTGAGGCTCCCACCCTGGCCTCACTGACACCACATCTGGCCCTGGTGTGGCCTTCCCAGAGGGCCTTCAGTGGGAAAGCTGGGTTCCAGCCCAAAGCCCTGCTGAGCGTCTGCCTGCCGTTCTGGGTGAACTGGGGTCAGCTGGAACAGATGTTCTAGAGCAGAGCCCATGTTTCTCCCCAGGGCCTGCCAGCTCCTGATGGCTGGACTCACAGAAACCAGGGGCCTGAGCCCCGCCGCTCTGGGCTGGGGGATGAGGCCAAGCCCGGGCCTGGGCCATGCCTACCCCAGAGATGGCGGCACAACGGTGGCATCAGCATCGGCCTTGCCTGGCAGTGCACCCACTCCCGCCCCCGGCCCAGTGTGCAGCGCAGAGCGCAGGGGTTGTCCTGGAACACGCGAAGCTCAGGGGTCTGGACCTGCTCCCGGACTGCGAGCCCAGGCGGCCCCCAGCCAGGCCCCCACACCAGCGCGCAGTTCTGTGGCATCGACTCATCACCCGGAGAGCTTTCTGGGCTCACCCCATGGCCACACACCATAAACCCAGCGTGCACCATCCCCTCCTCCCAGGGAACGTCTTGACTTCCCGACAGCCCCATGGGCCTCGCCCGCTCGCCAGAGCTGTGAGGTCAGCACGGGCC
>PVIY010056728.1:0-13189 GCA_004026745.1 Myrmecophaga tridactyla
CAAACATTCCAGAAAGAATTAGTACCAATCCTGCTCAAACTCTTCAAAAAAATTGAAGTGGAGGGAAAGCTACCTAATTCATTCTATGAAGCCAACATCACCCTCATACCCAAACCAGGCAAAGATATTACAAAAAAAGAAAACTACAGACCAATCTCTCTAATGAATATAGATGCAAAAATCCTCAACAAAATTCTAGGAAATTGAATCCAGCAACACATTAAAAGAATTATACATCACGACCAAGTAGGATTCATCCCAGGTATGCAAGGATGGTTCAACATAAGAAAATCAATTAATGTAATATACCATATCAACAAATCAAAGCAGAAAAATCACATGATCATCTCGATTGATGCAGAGAAGGCATTTGACAAAATTCAACTTCCTTTCCTGTTAAAAAAATTAAGGTATACCTAAAAAAAAGAAAAAAGTCATTTTCACCCCATATCCCATCTATCCATATGAACTGTCAACTCTGCCTCCTATCATGTCCCCAGTCATGCTCTTCCCACCACATCCAACAAGCTATCCTAGGCCAGTCCAGTATAAACACAACTTATGGCCTGCACAGGCTTCTGCCTATCTCCCACATCAGTTCTTGGCTCTCCTCAGTACACTCTCCACACACCAGTGAGAGAGAGATCTGGAGAGTAAAAATGAGATCATCTCATTGCCATAATAAAACTCTCCCTCAGTCTTTCAGAGCAGTTAGGATTAAATCCAAATTTCTCATAATGGTCTTCAGAGACCTGTGCATAAACCCCTCCACCCCTATCCATGTCACTGCCTGTTACTCTCCTGCTCTAGCCACCCCTGCCCAGCTCTTGCCAGTTTCAGGATCTTGCCACATGCTCTTCTCTTTTACAAGAATGCTATTCATTGCATTTCAGCCTGGCTTTGGCTCCTACATCCTTCAGGGGTCTGCATGAAACCTCTTCTTTAGTGTGTACCCCACTTATTGTGCTTTATAGTTTATCAACCACCTTGCCACTTTTACAGATAAGAACACTGAGGCCCAGTGTGGTGGTGTGAAGCTGTTATGTACCCCAGAAAAGACCATGCTCTTTTTTGTGTGTTTTTTTTAATGTTTTTTGTTGGTTTTTTTTGTTGTTGTTGTTGTTTGTTTTTGCACATGGGCAGCACTGGGAATTGAACCCGCGTCTCTGGCATGGCAGGCAAGAATTCTGCCACTTAGCCACCATCACACCACCCAAGACCATGCTCTTTTAATCCATTTCTGTAGGTGCAAACCTATTATAGGTAGATTCTTTTGATTAAATTATTTCAATTGAGGAATTACCCCAAGGTGAGTCTTAATCCCCTTGCTGTAGTCCTTTCTAAGAGGATAAAGGACACACACAAAAAGCTCCACAGAAGCTGAGAGAGAAAGCCACTGAAGCCAGAAACTGAAAGCAATGAAACCTGGGAGGAGAAGGTCTAGCAGACACCAGCCACATGACTTACCTTTCTTTAGAGAAATATGGTCCTGTTGATACCTTAATTTGGACATTTTCACAGCTTTAGAATTGTAAATTTTTAAGCTAATAAATCCCCATTGTGAAAGCCAATCACTCTGGCATACTGTATTCCAGCAGCTTTAGCATTCCAAAACACCCAGGAAGAAGTGACACATCCAAAGTATCCCAGCCAGTAATGGGCATAACTCAGAAATGCTGGAGTCCCAATCTATCCCCAGAGTGCAAGCCCTTAGCCACCAAACTACTCTTTCCCCTGCATATCTGCCCTCCCAAGACACATTGATACTTTATGCCCCTGGGGATCCTGGACAGATTTATATCATAGTATCGGAGTTGGCTGTTTCCCACATACACAAGTGAGTTTCCTCCATGTTAAAAGGCCCATTGTCTCAGTAACTAGGGTGGCACCACTACCCATAGCCAAGAACACAGTGGATGGAGATGAAAGGATGGGATACTTGTGACTCCTGACAATTCTACCAGCAAAAGCACAGCAGACCCATCTGAACACAGAAATGAAGAATGGGTGAGAGAACTGGATGATGAGGGAACAAATTCCAGGGGTTCTTCATCCACTTACCTAGGGAAAATGAAATTGCATTCTTACCTCACACTATATACAAAATTAACTCCAGATTCACCACAACTTAAATGTCAAAAATGAAATTTTAAAATATTTAGAAAATTTTAAAATATTTTGGTAGAAAATTTTAGAAAGAATATGTTTTTTGATCTTGAGGTAGGAAAAGATTTCCTAAGCAAGACATAAAAGCAGTAATTATAAAAAGAAAGATTAATGAATTTAACAAAAAATGAGTTTTTAAAACAAAATACTCTAAAGAGAATGAAAGGACAAGCTAAATACTAGAATGCAATTGTATCACATATAACTGGTAAAATATCAGTATCAAGACTATATAAAATCTAACAAATCAGAAAGAGAAAAGCAGCCAACTTAATAAAAAAAAATGGGCAAAACATTATGGACTGACACTTCACAAAAGAAACAAATATGGCCATTATACACATGACTCAACTTTCCCAGAAATTATATAAAGGCAATACAAAATAAATATACAGTGCCCTGTGAGACTCATCATATTGACAAAAATGAAGAAGTCTGGCAATATCAAATACTGGGGAGGCTCTGGGTCAATGGACTCTCCTATAAATTGCCAGTGAAGGTAGAATAGTCATAATCATTTCAGAAAACAACTGGGCATCATTTTGACCTTTTGCCTACCTAATAATCCAAAATTCCACTCTCAGGAACATTACCAAGAGATACCAGGACACATATGTATGAATTTTCATGGCAGCACTATTTTGAGAGAAAACATATGGAAAATGTCCAAGAGAATGAATACTTTCTGGTAAATTCATACAATGGAATATTTTACAGCAGAAAGATATGAGTGAGCTATAGCTATATACAATATAATCTTAGTAACATAATGCTGAATTTAAAAAAGCAAGTCCCAGAAGACTACATGATGCCTGTTTTATAAAATTCTGGGAAAATGTATACATACACACAGGTATGATAAAGATTTTTGAAAATTAATGGATTGAAAGTTTAGATAAAGTGGTCTGACTCCTTAAAAGACACAAATTAACAAACTGACATAAGAAAAAATAGAAAATCTGAATAGCCATATATCTATCAAGGAAATTAATTTTGTAGTAGCAAACTGTCCCACCGAACCTGTTAAGAAATAATAAATCCCAAACTCAGGAAAGTTATTATCTCTATGGGGGGGTGGACAGAGGGAAAGGAAAGAAGCATAATGATAGATGTAGGGTATTGATAACATTTTTGTTCTTGGGTTGGGTAAAGGGTTCAGTGGTATTAATTATAATATTTTTAAAGCAAAGAATAAATTAAGAAAAACAGGTCTATGCATTGACCAATGATGGCAATGTGCCATAAATCAAGATTTATGATGAATCTGAGTCAGTATTATCTGGGGTCCATTATAAATGTTAGAAGGCCAATGATATAGTTAAGTTCATGGTCTCTGAGAAAAAAAACACCTCAGTCTAACATTCCAGCAGCAATCTATTCTAGCACTGAAGTTTTTGGCAGGCCACTCGAATTCCATAAACCTCCTTTATGGGACTGCTGTGAGGATGAAAGTGAAATGCATATACAATGTGCTATAAGATGCTGGACTCAAATAAGCAATCATTAATACATGCTCACTATTATTTTTATATTATGGGTTGATGAAATAATATAGGTCTAAGTGGAAGTTGCAAGCTATAAGTATGGGTGAACTCACCTAGAAAGAGTACCTATAGTAAAAAAGAAAAAGTACTATGTGATATCTGTTAAAGTCAACAGTGAAGAATGTTCAGAGTAAGAAGAGAATGAAAATCCAGTGAGAAGAAGGAAAGAGGGACCAAGGGGGCCAAATGCCACACTTTAGAAAAATATGGTGTGAAAAGTTTCTGCCAAAACAAGATGTAGTGTAACATATTGGTTGAGATTGCAGGCTCTGCAGTCAGAACGCTTTGGTTCAAATTCTGCCTGTACCAATGTAAATTATGTTAGACAAATTATTTAACTCTTCCAAGTCTCAAGTTCCTCATCTGAAAAACTGGGAAATTCTCAGTTCTTGCCTAAAATATTGCCATAAGGGTTAAAGGAGATTCCTGTAAATTTCTCAGCAGAATACCTGGCACATTGAATATTCAGTAAATTGTGGGCCTATATTATTATTTTTGTCATTGGCATTTGGCATTTAGGATAACAACAGCAATCTCACAAAGAATAGTTCCAGTGTCATGGTGCTGGAAAACCTCATTAAAGTGCTTCAATCACTAAAGAAGAAGACAGCAATTCCAACAATAACAACCATATGAATGAATCCCATAGACATGATGATCATTAGAAGAAAGACATGGCAGAGAACATAGTGTAAGTTTCCATTTATATCTCATCAAGAACGGTCAAAATTTGTCAATGCTTATAGAGTCTAAATACTGGATAGCTTTGTAGGAGGGAGTAGTGAATAGGAGGAGTTATTTGGGTTTAGATATGTATAAAAATTCATCAAGCTAAACCCTTGAGCTTTTTTTTAACCCTTAAGTTTTTTACACATTAATTTTTGTAAATTACATCTCAGTAAGAAAGAATGAAAAGAAGGGCAGGAGGGAGAAAGAAAGGGGAGGGGTAAATGAGTGAGTGAAAGAAGAAATGAAAGAGACAGAGGAAGGAAGGAAGGAAAGAAGGAAGGAAGGAAGGAAGGAAGGAAGGAAGGAAGGAAGGAAGGAAGGAAGGAAGGAAGGAAGGGAGAAAAAAAGACAGAGAGAAAGAGAGAGAGAGAGAGACAGAGACAGAGACAGAGAGAGAGAGAGAAATAGATCAAAAGAGAGCAAGAAAGAGTGAAGGGGAGTTCTGGTAGTCTGAAGCTGATACATATATGCCAGAAAGGCCACATTATTTTAATCCATTCCTGTACGTGCAGAGCTATTGGAGGTGGTACCTTTTGATTAGGTTTTTCATTTGAGGTCTGCCCCAGGGTATATCTTAATCTTCTTACTGGAGTCCTTTATAGGAGGATAAAGGACACATAGAATTAATAAATGAAGTTCAGAGAAACACGCAGAGAAGTTTAGAGAAAAATCCACAGACAGAGAAGCCAGAAGCTGAAGCAACAAAACCCAGGAGAGAAAGACATTTATTTTCAACATGTGGGATAGACAAAGCCAAGGAGCACCTTGAGACTTTACAGGACAGGAGGGGTAGGAAGACATGGGCAACAGACTATTTCTAAGTACCTGACTTATGAACAGAATAATGCATGTATGTATGTATGACTGATGGATGAATGGAAGGAGAAAGGAGGACTCAGTATAAATGGACATAGTAATGGGTAGAGGAAGAAAGGGTCTTTTTTCTCTGAGTTCAGAAGTAAATGTATAATATTAGTATTATTCTATTATTAATTATTATTAATACTATTTGTGCATTAAATACATAATACCAATACAAATATTTAAGTCTTTTTGAGTCACTGACTATGTATCAGGCATTGTGCTATGGAATTCCATGTATTCTCTAATTATATCCTCAAACAATCCAATGACATAAAAACTATTATTATTATCAGTTTTAAAATGTAGGCTTAGTGTAGCACGTTAATATTCACTAAATCCATTTGCTCTTCTCCTTGCACACACAGCTAACCCATTTCCTAGCCTCAAGAAGAAGATAACTGCAAATGCCTTGTTCTTGTCAATGGAATGTAAGAAGCAATATATGCAACTGAGTGTGACTTCTACTCTTCTCTCATTTTCCCTCTGCCAACTGGATGATGCCAAGCAAGCCTTAAAGTCACAAGCTGACAACAAAAGGTACCTTGCTCCTTGAATAATTGTGTGGTACAGAGCTCCCCATTACTTACATGTTTCTTGGCATAAATGAGAAAAAACAAAACAAAACAAAATCTCTCCCTCTGTTAAGCCACATGGTTGTGGAGTTTCTCTGTTATAGCAGCTAACTTTAACCTAGTCGTCTTGAACACTGAGGTCCAATGAGATCATGTGACATCCTCAGGATCATGAGACTATATATGGGCAGAGCCAGATATTAAGCACAATGACATGGAACCCAGAGTCTGACTTTCACCTAATAAAATCTACTCCTCCCTGAGTATTTGGGAAGACTGTAATGGGGTCAGAGGACTGGTCAAAGGGCTCCATGGCCACCCAGACCCCAAAAAGATCATAAGTAGAAGCTTCCCATGGAACTCCAGAGACAGTGGTCCTCCTCAGATCCGCAGGGTCCACCTGCCTGGCTCTTGGCTCAGGTACTTTAGGAGAGGCCTCTCTTTGCCATCCATAGTTCTTGCTCATTCTCCAGCAGATAGGTCAGTTCTGGCTTGGAAATAGGATACCCTGCTCATGCAGAAATAGGACAGAAGTGGTTTTTGGTAAGGACAAAACTGAACTTCTATATTCAATATGGTATTTGGGACAGGGAAATAATCTCAGAATGAGGCTGCTTCCATTCACACAAAGAGAATGCTGACCTGTGACTAGAAAATGAAGTGCACAAACACCATTTTTGGGCCAAAAGGCTCCAGAGGGTAGTGCTGGCTGTTGACACAACACCCATTACCCAGAACCGAGCACTGTTCAGGAGCACACTACTTTTATATACAGCCTTAAGATCCCAGGAAGATGAGGCCCTCATTCCAGAAGCTATTTTCTGATTAGCCTACATCAGTAGTTCTCAGTGCATCAAAACCACCTGGGGATGCCTGCAGTGACCAAATGAAACCAAATCTCTGAGGTTAAAGATGGACATCAATAGGTCCAAAAGCTCTCCAAGTAATAAGGTACCCATAGAGGGCTAAAAAGCAATGGACTAAATCATATGGCTAGTGGTATCTCCTAATTACCAGTAGTCTGAGACAGGGAGATGACCTAAAGTGACTGTAAATTCTGAAGTAGAATATACTGGGGTAAGAGAAACGGATGAAGAAGCAGAAACTGCTGCTCCATTCACTGCTGAAAATTCCTGGGACTCTTGCATGGGGTCTTGTCTGAAGACAAGGCAGACAACTGCACCACTGAGAAGAGCAGGCAAATATATGACTGAGTTGGCATTAGTAAGTTGCCCAGGGCCACAGAGCTTGTTAAGTAGAGCTGGCATTCAACGTCAGGCAGCCTGGGATCCTGAGTGCTTCACAAAGTAGAAAATTGTTAAAGGCTTTGTGTGGGGCCAAAATAAGAAACGTAGGTTTGCCAGTTTGAGTTTAACAGGAAAAGCCTAGAATGTTTTAACAGACTATCAGTAGAAATGTGGACTCTAAAGATACCTCAAACGAGGCTTTAGACAGAAATGATGAACATGTCAGTGCACACTGGAAAGAAGGCATTCTTTGTGGATGTAAGGCAACATTTTAGTGTGACTCAAATTTAGCAGAAAAAATTTCCATGCAGTTTGTCTGCTTCTTAAAGCTTATAGTAAAAGCAAGAGGAAAGAGATAAGTTGACAACTGAACTCTTGGGTACAAAGAAAATAGAAACAGATGGTCTGGAAAATCCTGGGTTTCCAAAATGTGAGATCCCAATGAATAGGGCCCCACGGGAGGATTTAACCAAGCATGGAATTAGTCAGCCATTTCAGAAAAAAACTAGGATTAAACATAGAAATGGAGTTATCCAGAAAGGATTTGTGGAAAGTCCTATTGTCTGATGGTTATAATCCCTGTATACTACATAGAAAACCAACAAGGGTATGGTGGGTTCTATGTAAATCAAAGCACTGCCAGTCTGGACTAACAGGGACAAAAAAGGGACAGATTGAAGGAAAATTACTTCAGAGGTAGAACCATGGAAGCTAAGATCTGGGGTCAGAAAATCTAGGGCCAGGAGAGTGAACGCACCCATACATATGAAGAGGGTTAAATTTTCCCTAAAGGCAGAGGGTGGGCTTTCTGTCTAGATGTTTTGGAAGTGTTATGGTGTCCCAGGCTTCTCAGAGGGTGGAGCACATAAACCAGAGATTGGGAAGAGGCTGGCTGCTACCCAGTTGTTCTGGAGGGTTTGAGCATGTGCCCTGGAGATGGCAGAGAGCCCAGGTGCTGCCTAACGATTGAAGAGGGTGGAGCCAAGAGAAAGATGGTCCCCACAATGTTCCCCAGTATTCGAAAACTCATCCCAGCATTTGCAGAGAGCAAGGCCACTGCATGGGCCCTTGAAAAGGACGGAACTGCTGCTTTCTAAAACCCCATTGATAAATGACTTTCAGACTTTCAAATCCAATGGAGTTTGCTTTCCAGGTTTTTTGAACTGTTTGGGTCTGATGACCCCTGTTTACCTTTCAATTTCTCCATATGGCAATGGAAACATGTAACCTATGACTGTCCCTCCTTTGTATATTGGCAGCAGAGAACTTGCTGAGTTTCACAAGTCCAGAGACAGAGGAGAATTTTTGCCTTAGAACAGATCATGCCTGTAACTGACTTTGATGAGATTTTGTACTGTTTCTGACTTTGTATTGTATTTGCATTGTTACTGAAATAGTTTAAGTCTTTGTGATATTGTAATGGAATTAATGTATCTTGTATATTAAAAGAACATGTCTTTTTGGGGGTCCAGAGGGTGGAATATGCAGGTTTGAAACTATTATGTACCCCAGAAAAGCCATGTTTTAATGCTGATCCATCTTGTGGGAGCAGCCATTTCTTTTAATCCTGATTCAATATTGTAGGGCAGAAACTTTTGATTACATTATCCCCATGGAGATGTGGCACACCCAATTCTGGGTTTGACCTTCTGATTAAATGGAGATGTGACCCCACCCATTCCACATGGGTTTTGATTAGTTTATTGGAGTCCTTTAAAAGATGAAACATTTTGGAGAGAGCTCAGAGCTGACACCAATGCCAATGCTCAGAGAACAGAGCTGACAGCCAACAGGATATCTAAACATTTGGAAATGCAGAGTCCAACAGTTGTCATCATGTGCCTTCCCATGGGATCCCAAGCAAGTCAGAACCCAGAGTTGTGTTCCAGAGGAGTTAAGTGAGTGCCCACATATGCCAAGTGAGGAACCTCCACAGGAACAAAGGCTGAAAGCAATGGAGCCCAGGAGCAAAGGACCAGCAGATACCTGCCACATGCCTTCTCAGCTGAGAGAGTGTTCTGAATGGCATCAGCCTTTCTTGAATAAAGGTGACCTCTTGTTGGTGCTGGTGCCTTAGTCTTGGACATTTTCTTGGCATTAGAACTATAAACTTATAGCTTATTAAATTCCCTTTTTAAAAGCAGTTCCATTTCTGTTATACTACATTCCAGCAGCTTGACAAACTAATATAGTAGGCTGTATACATGAAGGAGGAACTGAGCAGGAAGACTTAACCATCAGGGACCAGAGGCTGGTAGAAGGGGCTGAGTTGATGATTTTCAGACTTTGCCATTTCAGGAACCACCAAAAAATTAGAAATTTGGAATCCCCATAAAGATTTGATCAAATAAAGACATTTACACAGGCATCAACTATCACCCACCCTCAGCAGCATTTCACCAAAATAAGTACTTTTGCCAACAAGCAAGGCAGAGGACAGCATTCAAAGTGAGTGTCGGCATGTTCTAATTTGAGATAATTCAGCTTCATGAAAAACTCACTGCAATGGCCATATCTTCCTTATGCTTCTGGGAACTGATAAACAGGTGGCAATGGCATATGCTGATATAAGGGCCAGTGTTTATAAACCACTCAGTGATTCATCCATCAGATCTATTTCTCCCTCAGAAAGACTTCAATAAGCCCAAAATCCAGAAAGGAGTCTTCAGACATTTAGCTCTGTTAAGGTCTTTCACAAAATCAAAACAATAGTGTAGAAAAGTTAAGTGGTAGAGGCTCTGAGTCCCTAACCAAGAATAAAGGAAACTATATTTGTCAGTTGGGTTCCTAAGAGATGGAACTTTCAACTTGCAAGCAAGAATAAAAGCTATAAATGGAATAAATGATCCAAACCATCATCACCTTAGGAGGAAGAACAAAGATTGGGAGTCTGTGTGGTTTGGAGCTATGTATGCCAGAAAAACAGGTTCTTAAACTTAATCCATTCCTGTGGGTGCGAACCCTTGTAAATAGGACCTCTTGATGAAGTTAATGCATGTCCCAACTGAATCAATCGTCTTAATACTATTACTGAAGGCCTTATAGAAAAGGTCACAGAGATAGAGAGAAAGCTACACAGGTAGTAGCCAGAAGCTGAACATCAATGGAATATGGGAGAGAAGGAAGGAGCCAAGGGACCAGCATATGCATTGCTATGTGACAGAAAAGTCAAGGACCAAGTATTGCTAACAACCAGCCCCAGAATGCTAGTCTTTGAGAAGAAAGCATCACGTTGATGACACCTTGATTTTGGATGTCTGCTTGCCTCAAAACCTGAGCCAGTAAATTCCCATTGTTTAGGCCAACCCATTGCATGGTATTTGCTTTGACAGCCAGAAGAACTAAAACAGAACCCGTGAGCCAGATTTCCAAGTTGTAAACTCTTGGTTCTGAGCACACAGGTCAGGTGTATATGACTTTCAGGTCTCTCTATAGGGAACGGACATTATCTAGTGGGGAACTGTTCTTGTAGAAAGATAAAGGGTATTCTTGGAGGTTCAAAAGCTTAAAGATATGGGCAATACAGAGGGGGTCACAGAGACTCATGGAAAAAATCACACTAATGCTGCCTATTTCTGGGAGAACTGTCCAAAGGCCCATGATGGATGCCTGACTTTGCTTTTTGGGAAATGCTGAGTGTTCTGCTATCCTGGAACTATGATTTATGAGTGTGAAAAGTGAGGCAAAGGGAATCTGCATAAAGCAGGAACATCTGCTTCAACAGTCTTGGGACAGAAATTAATCTTGCTCTATGAATCACAAGCAGGATGCTGAGCAAAAGACTCTAGAGACATAGCAGAGCGCACTGTGTGATTCCATTCACATAACATTTAAGGACAGGCCAAACCAATTTATGGGGACAGAAGTCAGCAGAGTTGTGCCTTCCAAAGGAACTGGCAAATTAAAATGATAATGATAATAATAATACTCTTGCTCAAAAATGTCACTTGTCTTTGGGCAGCAGCCTCCTAGAGGGAAGAACATGGAGTTTAGAGTCAGGCAGCTTTGGGGAAAAATCTCACAGGAACATGGATTATATCAGTAGAACAGGGAGACTGACTGAACAGAGCCTGGCTTGGAGACAGTGTTCAGGGTACATTAGCTGTGATCATTTATTATAAACTGGTTTTCCTGAAATCTGCCCATATTTTGTTTACTTAAATGGACCTTTTCAAAAGGGAACTTTGTATCACTTGTCAATGGGAAAACCAGTTTCACTTTTCACAAAGAGGTTACTATAAAAACACAATAATGAAATCAAAACACCAGTGTTAAGTTTCAGCATGCTCATGTAGTCTGCTCTATGTTATGGGCCTGTTAAAAAGGGAAATTAGCAAAAGTTAGGGGAGTTATCAAACATTCATCACTAAACCAAGATTTTTTCTGACAACAAACAGAAAGCAAGAAAGAGAAGGGAAAATGTAATGTTTTCTCAAGGTGTCCAAGCAATGATAGCAGAGGATCATGGTCCAGGCCTTAGGAAACAAGGGATGATCATGTAGGCATCAAAGAATAGAGAAGTCTTTACCTAATATTGTGCAGTTTAGAAATATGCCAGGTGGCCTACCAGACATGACCTTCTTGGAGAACAGCTACAACCCTTGCTATAAATGGATTGTGGAGCCAACTAATCTAACTGGTTATCTCACTTCCCTTGGTGGGAATCTGAAATAAAAATCTCAAACAAAGGCTAAGCTGTGCTGGGTTTTAGGATGAGAAGTAGATGGATTGTAAGCTTAGGTTGCTGTTTTCTGGCATAAGGGTGCACCTGCAGAGAAAGCTGGTGAAGAAAGAGTAAGAAATGATAAAAAAAAAAAAAACAGATAAATGACATCCAGGAATGAAAGTCTCCTTGGTGATGTGGAAGATGACTCCGAGGGATGAATCCATACCTGGTACCATGGGATCAACAATTCCATCCTGATCAAAAGGGGGGAAAGAAGTGTAACTAATAAAGCATCAGTGGCAGAGAGAGTTCAAATACTCAACAGGCTACTTGGGCGGTTGCTCTTATGCAAGCTTCAGGTAGACCTTGCTACCTATCATAACCTGCCAACCCCTAATCAGGACCATTCTAGCCAACACCTAGGGCAATATGTGAGATTCCACAAGCATTCCATGCACTAGAATAACTTTGCAGAAACCTACAACTTCCAGATGGGTCCCTGGACACCTAGCCCAGACTCTCTAGAACACCAGATAGTTCCATCTCCCTACCCCATACTAGTGACAGACCCTTCCAATATGAATAATTTAGACTTGCCATAGCCCAAACATCCCTAAAGAGAAGTATGTAAAAATCAAAGGTGATGGTAAAGTTATACGGAGAAGAAAGGATTTAACAAATTAATATGAATGCTGAATCATTAATTGATTCTCTTTTAGTCTTCAGTATTTTAGAACAGCTAGAAGTAAAAATCTAAAATTGTGGAATTGTAACCCATGCCAAACTCTGAAATATGTTTGTGCTGGTTTGAGAGGATGTATGTACCCTAGAAAAGCCATGTTTTAATCAAAATCCCATTTCATAAAGGTTGAATAATCCCTATTCAATACTGTATGTTTGAAACTATAATCAGATCATCTCCCTGGGGATGTGATTTAATCAAGAGTGGTTGATAAGCTGGATTAGGTGGGGACATGTCTCCACCCATTTGGGTGGGTCTTAGTAAGTTTTGGGGGTCCTATAAAAAAGGAAACATTTTGGAGAATGAAGGAGATTCAGAGAGAGCAGAGCAGAACAACATAGCCACGAGAAGCAGAGTCCGCCAGCCAGCGACATTTGGAGATGAAGAAGGAAAATGCCTCCCAGGGAGCTTCATGAAACAGGAAGCCAGGAGAAGACACTAGCAGATGACTCCATGTTCACCATGTGCCTTTCCAGATGAGAGAGAAACTCTGACTATGTTCACCATGTGCCTTTCCATTTGAAAGAGAAACCCTGAACTTCATTGGCCTTCCTGAACCAAGGTATCTTGCCCTGGATGTCTTAGATTGGACATTTCTATAGACTTGTTTTAATTTGGACATTTTCTCAGCCTTAGAACTGTAAACTAGCAAGTCATTA
>PVIY010056729.1:0-13198 GCA_004026745.1 Myrmecophaga tridactyla
TTGATTCAAAGCATTTTATATAGAATTTTTAAAGTTACTTCAGAAAAATAAAAATTTTAAAGTACTCCAAATCTGTCCTATTTTGCAACACAGTATAATGTAATAAATACTAAATTAATAAACCTAGAGTTTACCTGCAATTTTGGGAAAAATCTCTTCACCTCCATGGACCTGTTTTCTAATCTAGAAAATAGCACTGTGTATGAGGGTAAGAAGGTTTAATATATACCTTTCAGATAGTTTTAAAAATCTTGTATGATTTGATAGAAAATAATTATGAAAAACAAAATCACAGTCAGAAACCAGAATACAGGTTACCAGGGGCTGAGGGTGGGGGTATGGAATGGGGAGTTAATAAACGTTTACTTGGCACAGAATTTCTGTTTGTGCTGATGGAAAAGCTTGGTAATGGATAGTGCTGGTGGAATGAAAAACTACCACTCAACTATATATCTGAGTGTGGTTAGAGGGGAAATTTTACATTGTATATAAGCTATTGAGAAAGAAAAACACAGGACAGGACAACCAGTGAATACTAATAAACTATGGACTCTAGTAAATAGTAAATAATTTATCAATTGTAACAAAGGTACCGCCCTAATGCAAAGTGTTAATAATGGGGGAAGGGGTGGTGTATATGGTATTTGTGTATTCCCTGCACAATTTTTCTGTAAACCTACAACTTCTTTAATAAAAAAAATTTTGGATGGTTAAAATTCTCTAGAATATATATTTTCTAAACAACAGCTTCACTATATAATTCACGTATCATACAATTCACCTATTTAAATTGTACAATTAAATGGCTTTTAGTATATACAGTTGTGCAACCATTACCACAATTTCAGAACATTTTAATCATTCCCCCCTCAATCACCCCCAAACACTTTATACTCATTGGCAGTCATGCCCCTTTTTCTACTGCAGCCCCCACACCAACTCTATGCAACAGGATGTCTACTACAGCTTCTCGATTTGCTTGTACAGTTATTACACATGAATCAGAGCACAGAGTATATGGTCTTCTGTGACTTGCTCCTCTCACTTGGCATCGTGTTCTCAAGTTTCATCCACAGCACAATGGGGATTCGTTCCCGCAGCACGTCATTCCTCTCTAACGGCAACATTCCCCTGTACGGATGGACCACATTGTGTTAGCCATTCACCAGTTGATGGACAAGCTTTTGTGGGGACTGTTTTTTACATTTCTCTTTTGAAAATAATTAGGAGAGGAATTGCTGGGTCATATGACAACTCTGTTTAATTACTTATGGAACTGCCAGATTGTTTTCCAAAGTGGCTGCCCCACTTTACATTCCAACCAGCAGGAATAAGCAGGGTTAGGGATGCCCCAACTACTCACATCCTTTCTGCCACTTCACTCTTCTTGATTATACCACCCTAGTAGGTGTGACGAAGTAGGTCATCATGGTTTTGATTTACATTTCCCTAATGGCTAATGCTATTGGAAATTACGTGCTTATTTGGCATTTGTACCTATTTCTTGGAAAAATATCTATTCAGAACCTTCGCCCATTTTTAAATCAGGCTGTCTTTTTATTGGGTGTAAGCGTTCTATGTTCTAGATACAAATTCTTATAAATGATTTGTAATGTCCCTTTCTCCCATTCTGTCAACTGTATTTTCACCTTCTTGATGGTGTCCTTTGAAGCACAAAAATTCTGAATTTTGATGAAGTCAAATTTATTTTCTCTTTTGTTTCCTGTGCTTGTGTTATCATACCTAAAAACCTTTGGCCTAATCCATGTTCACAAAGACTTATGCCTATGTTTTCTTCTAAGAGTTTTATAGATTTAGCACTTACAACTAAATCTTTGATACATTTTGAGTTGCTTTTTGTATGGTGTGAGATGGCATCCAAATTTATTTACCATTTTCATACCATTCATCGCAAGTGTATAAAAACATGCAGATATTCTGTTGTCTCAGCATTTTTTGTAAGCATATTTCCCATTGTTTTGTTTTGGCATCCTTGTCAAAAATCAACTGACCATAAATATGAGGGTTTATTTTTGGCCTCTTAGTTCTAGTCCATTAGCCCATATGTCCATCCTTATGCCAATACCACAGTTTTTATTCTGCAACCCTGTAGTGTAAGTTTTGAAATCAGGGTGGGTGAGTCCTCCAATTTTTCTTTTCAAGATTGTTTTGGCTATTCTTGGCCCCTTAAAATTCTGTATGAATTTTAGATTCACCTTGTCAATTTCTGAGAAGACAGCTGGCACTTTGATGGGGACTGCACTGACCATAGATCAGTTTGGACAGCGCCATCCTGACAACATTGTCTTCCAATAGGGAGCATGGGATATCTCACCATTTATTTAGGCATTCTTTCAAGAGTATCTCGTAGTTTTCAGAGTATGAGCTTATACTTCTTTATGCTAAATTTATTCCCATATCTTTTATTCCTTTTGATCCTGTTGTAAATAAGGTTTTAATTTTGGGATTATTCATTGCAGGCATATAAAACACAGTGGATTTCTATATACATTGATCTTGTGTCCTGTAACCCTGCTGTACTCATTTGGTAGATTTTTCTTTTAGTGGATTCCTTAGGATGTTCTATACATAGAACTGTACGATCTGCAATTGAGCGTTTAGCTTCTTTCTAATGTGGATGGCTTTAGAGTTTTAGAGTGCTTCATAAATTAATGCACAGCTTAATATTTGGAGGCAATAATTATAAAATAAATACAACATATATGACTTAGATTCGTTTTTTATGAAGAAAAGTTAGGCAAAGAAAAAACCGCTAGAGAAGAAAATGAAAACCAAAAAAAGGCCCAAGAATTAAGAGACAGCACACTGGGTTCTAATTCCTGCACCATAATGAATCAGCAGTGTGTGACCCAGCTCTAAGCTCTACTTTCCAAATTCTTTTTCCATTAGACATGCCTGCGAACTTGTGGGGGTACCTGAGGAGTAGCTTTCCTCAGGTCATACAGCCTTGAAAACTGTGATTTTACTACACATATCGTTCACCCTCTCCTTGTCCACTTTTGCCCCTCACAAAGGAGAAAGAGGATCCTAAACCTGGAGGAGGAC
This sequence comes from Myrmecophaga tridactyla, assembly GCA_004026745.1. Lineage (NCBI taxonomy): Eukaryota > Metazoa > Chordata > Mammalia > Pilosa > Myrmecophagidae > Myrmecophaga > Myrmecophaga tridactyla. The sequence goes on from PVIY010056729.1 coordinate 3,067, forward strand.
ACTACAGGTATTTTCACATTGGGGGAAAACATAACTCTCAGTAAAGGCATTAACAGAGGACATTACGTGAATGCAGGCAATTATAAAGAGTCGGCCAGAGTATAAACATTTAACAAGCTTTTGGAAGGAACAAATAAAAATAAGCAAATACATGAAACATTTATTGGCTAATACTATGGTAAAATTTTAAAGGTACAAATACAGATTAACCAATAAGGATATAAAAAATGGTACAAGTGTGTGGTAAAAATATATTATCTGAAGTTTTCACCACAGAGGATCATATTTTAAAACTGGAGTTTTAGGTAACAGTTTTTATTACAATTTTGGTTAAAATGGGAGAAGTGTTTTAGGACATATAAAACTACATTACACTTTTCTACCAAATATTAAACACCGCTCTGTTCTTGGTAATGCTGACAGTACTAGGAAAATAAACTATTCTTAAATATTTTAAATTTAATTTCAAGCGCTTTGGAACCTTAGTTTTAACCTCTGACATAAAGGAAGGGGACTATCCAGACAAGTATGAGAATCATCTTTCTCTTTCTGACATTGCAAAAAACTCAGAGAGCTCTGTGCTGGATGTGAGGAACGCTCTTCTTCATGTCCAGCCGTTTTATGAGCCTGGGCATGCTGTGCACTTTCCTCAACATGTGTCTTGGGAACACTCGATATGCTAGCGTCGCTTTTCTTGAATTGGAATAGGTTATACTTCTGAGAGCACTGCTTTCCTTTCTCAGTAGCGTACTTAGCTTTCCCAAATACTGGGACACTTTCTGCATCAGAGGAATATCTGTCAAGGCAAACAGTCTTTTTTGTTGCAATTCCCCCAGTGCTTTGGTCGTTAACTTTTCTACCATGATTTAAAGTAGTATTTGGTAGACCAATCCTAACACTAGAGGCCTTGACTACTGGGTTATGGACAGAATGAGATATAGAAGTGTTCACTTTATAGCTTTTTTGAAACAGCTGGTCTCCTTTTAGAACTTCTAGATTCATTTTAGAGTTTCTGGATTCATTTTGCAAATGAATTCCTGGAAGACCCTTTGAAAGACGTGACGGACAGGGAGAACTGCTGTTAGCAATACAAGGCTCTTTCATCTCCCATAGGGACAAAGTTCTCAGGTCAATATCTGGCTGAACATTATCCAGAGAATATGATGATTTTAAACGTATTCGTTCCTTTAAAGGCAAATCCTGAAGTTGTAAATGAGTAATGCCAGAAAGTAGGTGTTCTTCAAAACTAGCCTTGTGGAGATTCCAGTCCAGTACCTGGCTGATGTTTGTGGTGCACTGTTCGGATTCATGTGACCGATGTTCTGGGGTATTTTCAAAGCTATTGCTGATGGCTGCTTTAAGTTCCGACTTAGACTGGTGTGAGAAAGCATTCCCTGGAATAGCTGGAGAATTACTGAAAGAAGTACCTTCCCAGTCAATGGCACTCAAATGCAGATCAGCAATCACAGATATATTATGAGATGAAATGTTGGGTTGACTAGATTCTGAAATGAAGGATTTACTGAAAGTTTTAATTTGAGGTACAGCCAAAGGACTTGGAGATCTTAATTCTTCTTGTGGGTTCAAATGGGAAGCATCTTGAGGTAAAAGCAAGCTGTTCATTGACTCAGAAATAGATTCCTGGGGCAATCTAGAATCAGGTGAAATTTCCATATTTAATTTAGAATTCTGTTTAGGAAATGATTCACATGTAGGTTTTAAAGTCACACGAGACGAAAAACTCATTGTATCATCTGATTCTTTAGGCATATAGCTTCCTTTAGGTTTAATTCTCGTACCTGAAAAGAAAAAAAAATTAAAATCTATTATATTTTCCTAATTTCAGTTAAAAAATAAACTAAGGAGTTCAGATCAGAAATCTTCTATATGAACAGTTTTCACTTTCTTTTGGTCTCAATGTAATTCTGGAAACTGTTATATAACACAATATGATAAAGAATTTTCTGTTGGAAACAAAATTATAACCAAGTTGTTTTCCTGACCAAGTTCTAGGAAATAAAATGTACCTAGAACCAAAAATATGATATATATAGCGGTTGCTCAATAATTTGTTAGTATAATAATTACTACTACCACTAGGTTAATAAGTAGACACAGAACAGAAAGGTGTTTATTCTTGACTTTTCACTTTGAAAGAAAGTAGGCAAAGATACAGAAAACAAGAGTACGATCCTCACTATTGGTTTTATAGAACTTACAGCCAAATTTAGACAAGACAGATTCAAACAGAAAAGGTGGCTCTTTGAAACTGTGGGTAACTTAAGCAACCAACAAACCCAGTACTTACTTTTCTGTTTCTTCCCATTTTTTTCTAACTTTTGTTTTTGATAACTAGCAACAATCTCAGGATAGGCTGCTTCAAACAATGATTCTTCTTCTACTGTGTGTAGAGCCAATTCTCCATATTGTTCATCTTCTGTGACATAATGTTCTAAAAGATCAAAAATATGGTAAAACAGCTTTAATTACAGATTTAAAAAATTCCATTTTTCTCTAGGTAACTGGAGTTTACCAGGTAAACTAAGTCATTCACAATGGATAATTCATTGCTTATCTTGTTTTACAGTACGTTTGTTTTAATAATGTGTGGTACTAGTACAAAACTGATTTTCTTTTGCCTGGGAAGAGATTCTTTTTAAAATTAGAACTTGCTTCAAAGATGATAGGGGCAGCTTAGAAATTGTTTTAATTTAGTCTAAGAAGTGTTATAACTCTGGATAAGTAATGGGAATAGACTGTTTCCTAAAACTTCAAACATTAGCTTTCTTTTGTGGTCGCTTCTTAAAAGAACAGAATGGAAAGGATAATAAAAAATATTACTATTCCTGGAATTGATTCAGAGGTTATCCATCACTTGAGGATATTCCTAGGCTCACTGGACTCACAAGTGGCTGCTAAATGACAATGAGAGCGCGTGTACACAAATTTACAATAATATACAATAACCTACATAGATTAGATCCTTGTATTTACTCTATATGTGAGTGAAACTGTACAAGAAGCCAAATTATAATGAAAATGTTGGATGATTTAAAGCAGAAACAAAGGAAATTGGTGATCCTATAGTGCTTCTTAGCTACAAGTGGCTTGGGGTACATTTTCTCCCATAAGGGATGGCTCCCAAAAGGATGAGTGAAAGTGGTCCTAGGTCCTCTATCCTAGACAGGGGAAAATCAACTGCCAAACAGGGTTAATATAATTTTCTTTCCTAAAAATATACTACCGTTGGTGGAACATTTCTTAAACACTTTTCAACATTCAGCCTTCTATTTACCAATCACTGCTTGGAACAGTTTATCTAGTTTTTATACTTTCATTCTTCAAAATTATGTACACCTTAAACCATATAACAAATCGACTCTCTCACCCATTCAAACATAATTACACAATCTAATTTCAAAACCAAGTAGAAGTGGATTTGAGATTATTTTCATTTTTAATTATCTATGCCTTTGATTTTAGAGCTAACTGAGAATTCACTTTATCTCTGTTTATAGCAAAAGAGTAAACTGACAACTACAAATTTCCATGAAAATAAACAGCATAAACAAAGGAGAACAAGAGTATACTACCTGGCAGCTCAATTCCCTTAGAAGCAGCTATGTATGAAATCCAATGACCAAACCATTTGTAAAAACATTTTCTTGAGAGATAAGAATCAAAACTATTTCAACAACAATTTTTAAAAAGCATCAATTTAAGACATTAAAATAAAGTCACTTAAAGTTTCAATTAGGAAAAATAAATAATTTATCATATTTACCATTAGTTAGTGATTTAAAACAATAATCTATGAAATTATCCATGATACATATGATATGCTCTATATTTTTAATGTACACACTAATATTTTATATGTATATATTCTCTGCTAAACATATATGGTTATATGTTTTAAATTAAACATTTTGCTTAAAGGTTCTACATACCAGGCTTTTCCCATTCTATTTCAAAGCAATGAACTCCATTTCTGATTCGGTTCTTAACAATTCTGAAAAATAAATTCATATGCTGAGGTCTAATTGCATGAGTTATCTGGAAATTTTCAATTTGTAGACTTGATTGACCCAATCTCCACTTATTTTTATTCTAAGTAAAAATATTAGGAAGTATCTCCCGGTTATTCATTTGACTAGACCATTCAAAAATAATTTTGTTGCTAGGTGCAAAAGTTGCTAGATTCTCTCATTATATTATTTTCATTATTATGCATTTTCACATTCATTAATCAATCTTTGGGCTTAGTAAAATTTTATTTTCTTATTTCAAATTTGCTGGTTTGGAAAAGACTGTATTTCTAATGGTTTAATGATTACCCTTAAATGTTTACATCCATGCTTTGGGAGTTTTAATATCATCATTTATGTCTCAAGAATTATGAAATATTTATATGTATATTTTTCCAGTGTATTAAATTAGCCAAATATGTTGTATTAACATGTTCCTTCGGTTCACTTTTCTTCTTACTGAAGTACATCCTTTAATAGGGATTTTAACAAGGTTTTGTGAGTGGTAAGTTCTCTTAATTTTTTCTGTGAATGATGCTTTAATGACCTCTAGGTTGCCAATTATTTTTGCGCAATACTTTAAGACTACTCTATCACCTTCTGGCATCTACTAGTGTTATAAAAGATGTATGCCATCAGACTGCCATTTCTTTGTAGGTTTTATTCTCTTTGATACATTCCCCCAATCTTTATTTTGAAAAATTTCAAGACTTCAGAAAAGTTACAAGAATAGTACAATGAACAACATAAAATGAACATTTTTGTCAATTTGCTTTCTCTTTTTGTTCTGTTTACTTACTTCCTGAACCATCTGAAAGTTCATTGCAGGTATGTCTTGTGACAGATCACCACTAAATACTGCAGCCTGTCTATGCAGGGTAATTTCCTACATGGGTGTGATGCCCCATCACACTCAGGAAATTTCACACTGCTAAGAATACTAGCAGTTAATATACAGCCCTTATTCAGTTTTCCCCAGTTGTCCTAAAATAAATGTTATGGTTAAAAAAATAATAACAGAATCTAATCAGGGTCATAATACATTGCTTTGCTATTTCTCTTTAACCTCTTTTATGCAAAAAACATTTTCTAGCTTGTTTTGTCTTTTATGACAATCATATTTTTGAAGAGTCCAGTATAGCTGTTCTATAGATTGTTCCTCAAATTTGATTTATCTGATTGTTGTCTCATAATTGCATTCAGATTAAATATTAAACATAAATGGTGCAGTATCTTTCTCAGTGCACCACATTAAGAGGTACACATCAGTTTATTGTCCTATATTAAACATTTAATTATGGTGATGTCTGCTGTATTTCTTCACTTCTCATGGTAGCCGTTTGTCCTTTGTAATTAGTAAGTGACATGACACTTGAGACGGTGATGATGGTGTATGGCCTCTCAATTTCTCCTTTTTTTTATGGCAGGCACCGGGAATCGAGCCCAGGTCTCTGGCACAGCAGTCTAGAAGTCTGCCACCGAGCCACTGTTGCACTGCTCTCTCCTGTTTCTAAGGTACCATTTTTCCTTTGTTATCAATCTGTGGAATGGTTCTTTAGACTCACTTTTTCTCCAGTAATCTTTCACCCAATGGCTTTGACAACCATTGATGATTCTTGCCTGGTTGATTTGGTCCTTTTTAGGATTTTCCCTTTATCCTTGATGCCAATAATTATGTTTTTAGGTGGGATTTTTTAATTTACCCTGTTTCTACTTGTTGTGTACTTTGACCTGAGAACATCTGTCTGTCTTAAATTTTGGAAAACTCTCAGATGTCGTCTCTTCAAAAATTATTTAGCCACCTCTCCTCTATTAGGAACCTCTCAAAATACCTTCTGCAATTACAACTGCTCAAGTATTCTTTTATCTGAACTCTCTGTGCTGCCTTCTACGTGACTTCATTAGCACTGTCTTCCAGTTCATTAATTCTTTCTAACCAGGTTCAGACTAGAGTCCCATTTATTGCTTTTTATTTAAATGATTATTTTTCTTAATATCGCTAGTTCATTTTTTATAGCCATCCACTTAAAATCATTTCTTGTCACTTTTGTTTCATAATTCCATCTTCTCAGCTTTTAATATGCCTTTAATATTTTTAATATGCCTTTAATCATTTTATTGAGTACCCTAACATTCTAACTCCCCCCAAAAAAACTGAGCGAATTTATATTCTAATTTTTTCTAACATTATATTTCTACATAAATTTTCTTTTAGCTCTGTCCTCACCTCTATTTCTCCAGTACATTTTGGGTAACTTCCAGCAGGCTTTCTGGGTCTCAGGTAGTGTTTGGTCACAGTTTTTAATCCTCTATCCAGCTTCCTTCTAGGAACAAGGGAATTCCACCCAAGGCAGTGGATTTTAAACACTAAGCCGGACTGCACTGCCATCCTGGACACTGGTCCCTGTTCACCTTCTACCTTACAGGGACTTACCCTCTGAATGTGGCTGTGGCTCCTGGATCTATTCAGGGTTCTGCAAGTCCATAGTTTCAGTCCCACATGCATTTCACACTTTTCCCTTTTTGGTCCACTGAAATAGTTATCTTGTTAAGCCTGGCTATACTTTGCATATTCACTTTTTATAATGTATCATTATCGTATGTTTGAAGCAGAGAAGTATGTCAAAGCATTAACTCACTGTACAAGTCCATGAATAAGCTTTCAATATTCTAATAGGGCTTTCCTCCATTTGTATAAAACAGAGAGCTATATATCCCACTATTAAAGATATTAAGGAGAATGTGTGAGATCATTAGATATACAAATGGGAAACATAGAAAATTCTTTGTACAACTCTTTATATTACCGAATTGGCTGTAGTTGATTAGAGTTCTTTCTACCAAGTTTTCTTTCTATCATGTCATAATGGGTCAAAAGCACCAACAATTTCTCACATGCATAGTGATTGGGCCACTCCATTTTTTCCAGAGTAAATCTCTGTAAATAGAATAAAAATAAAAACAAGATTTCACTGTACCTCTTGAAGACAAATAGTTTTGAGGTGGTATATATTTCTTTTCTTCAGAATTAACACTAGTTAATCAAATTTGGATTTTTCCAGAAAGAACACTGAGCTTCCTAAGGAGACCGTACTACATGATTAAGTGTGAAGGTTTCTGACTTGAATCCCACCCAGTCTGATATTTCTTAATGCTGGGTAAGTTACTTAGCCTCTCTTAGTCTCAACTTGCCCATGTGTAAAATGGAGATGATAATATAAGCTTGCTTGAAGATTAAATGAAATTACATGTAGTGTGCTAACTATAATAGGAAATTTAAAGTGTTCAGTATATGTTGGCCGTCATTATTATCAGTGTTATTGTTAGGGATAGGTAGTTACAATCTTCTGAGCTATTCTGTGACCCTAGCTACTATACTGGAGGCTTAAATACATAATTGAATTTAATCCTCATGGTGATGTCATGAGATAATATTATTTCCACTTAAAGGCCAGCACATACCCAGGATCATTCAGTTAGTAAAGTGAAAGACTTCCAAATTTAAACTTGGGTCACTGATTACAGACCCAGTGCCACTGTAAACTCTACTGCCTTCCACAGTCGTATACTTGATTCTGATATTCTTTGGTTATTAGCCCCTCTCCCCTCAATATATCTCTAGATACAACATAACTGTTTATAGTAGTTAATAAGCCTTTTAAAGAACAGCATAATTATGGTTTGCTTATTGTCTGCAAAGTATGGTCTTGTGTGGCAGAGGACTGAAGATTATATATGGGCAATCAATAGCTGTCTGTTTCAAACTACGTCCCAGACCAATCAAAGTGAAAAGCCCTCCCCACCTATTCAGTAGGCAGCTCCGTACTATAAAGTAAGGACGCATTTTCAGATACCTGAAACAATGATAAATCAGGTCTTTGGTACCTGATTACCTTCACCAATTCATCCTTGGTCAAAAGAAATTCTTGAATAACCTAACAAGAAAAAAGAATACAGGAGTTGAGACTTTCAATTTTTAAAAGAGTGTCTTAAAATACATAGTTGAAATATTATTACCTCATGGAATGGAAAGCCTTCACAACTGCAAGCTTTTCTGAAAATAAATTACATACACATTATCAAAAAAATCAGGCAATTTCAGACAGACTTGAAAATCAACTCGTCCCAACTCCTTCCATTTATGAAGATGTCCTTGTACAGAATCCCCAACAGCCATCCAGATTCTGCTGAATAACTTCTGAATTACCACCTTGTGAGACAGCTAATTTTTTAATAGAATCTAGAAAAAGAATTTTTTTTTAGCAGGCAGGTACACAATACTGTTTTCCTTTAACATAACTTTCACTGACCTAACTCGAGATTTAAAAAGAGAGGTATTTAGACAGACAATTTCTCAACCACGAGAGCCAACCATTGTATCTGTCATTTAAGAGAAAAGTCAAATGATTAATAGCATTGTGCTCATTTGTCTTTCCCAGGGAAGATAACTTTTATACCACAGTTGTTACCAAAACAGTCTATACTGCAGGGATGCATGGAAAACACAGGAGCACATGAGTCAGTCATGGCGAGCAGCTTATGCACAGAGGTGCAACGTTTTTCTGCACCACATTTTGTTTCTATAATGAAAAGATATTCTTTCCTTTGTGGCTCACTAAAAGTTAGGTTAATTTTGTTTTTACCATTAATTTACTCAACTTATTAGTGAACCCAAAGTTTCACTGTTCTTATTGATTGCTGTTTTGGCCTGCAACAATTTCAGTTATTCTTTTGCAAAGCACCTTGGTTTTGCTTGTAATCGAGGACTGTACGTTTTCCATAATGAAGTTTTGAAAAACAATTCTTCCTTTACTATTATCCTATTGCCAGAATGAATTTTTGTAGGTTTAATGTACTCCAAGATACATTAAAACAAACATATACATCACTATCAACAAGCCTTGTAAGTTAATCATTTTGCTGCAATAGAATTTAAAAAAGGTAGAAGCTGATAACTATACAGGTTCATTAGTGCGCTACAAAAAAAAATCACTTTATTTTGTGAACGCTTTTCAAAGAAAACATCATTTGCATATCTAGAACTTATTTTTAAACTGAATATATGAAGGGCATTACCACACCAGAATGTGAAGCTACAATAAGACAATTAGTATTCCTGGAAAAAGTACTTTGCAGTAGGTGCATATGTCTGGTCAGGTTTTACAACAGAGTGGCACATCACATTGAACAAGCATCTTTTTTGTTCAAAAAAAAAAATCTTTCATTAAGAACTTGCTTATTTATACTATTTTAAAAGTTGGAAGCAAATATTCCTTCACCCTGGTCTTCTGTACTTGGCATGCAAAAAGAGGCAAAGGCACATACTGTTTCCCTACAGCCAACAAACACTTTCCACCACAGCAAATCTGCCTTTATTACAGATAACAGAACTCTACTGCCACATGGAGAAGCCAATCGAGACGGCTTAGACAACAGAGACCAGTTTTAATGCAGTTATTTCTTCAGCTTGTTTTCATTAAAGGTTTTGTGAAAAGGAAATCCAATAAATAATAAAAAGGGAGGAACATGTCCTGAAGCAAATGGTGCCAATACAATTGTAAACAAGGTAAAATTGCTCAGCTTAAAAAAGACAAAAATAAAACCATTCACAGATAGCACATCTGTTAACTTCAAGGGGCTGGGGGTCAGAGGTGGCTAGTATCATAGTTATTTCTCAACTCTCTCCTTGATCATCTATCTCTTCTCTCTTCTCCTACAGAGATCCACATTAGATAAAGCAAGCACTCACTCTTTCCTGTTTGAGGGTTCTGAGATAACACTGCTAGCAACAACAAAGCTAGAACCACTAGCCCTGAGAGAATGTGAAACATTCCTCAACATATTTTTCTCTTCCTTTGCAGGAAAATTACCTTTAAAGGTAAATCTGCATCAAGAAATCTGTTCACTGAAAATGTAGAGCTGTGTTCCAGTAGCCATGTTTCTTGATGATGATTGAACAATGATATAGCTTTCACAATGAGACTCTGTGAATGTGAAAACCTTGTGTCTGATGCTCCTTTCAGCTACTATATCAACAAAAGAGTAGAACATATGGAATAAAAATAAATAATAGGGGGAACAAATGTTAAAATAAATTTAGTTTG
>PVIY010056730.1:0-13186 GCA_004026745.1 Myrmecophaga tridactyla
ATTAGATCACCTCTAATTACATCATTTGGGGCCACTGTGCTCGTTATCCTAAACCCTGCCCATCTTTTTCGCTAATAGAATTACTGCAGTGCGGGGAGATGGATTTGGGGCCCATAGGCCATCAGCTCTCCAACTAGTGGTACACCCTTTGAAACCCCTGTGGCTCAGGAATTGGTCATTTGAGCTCATCAGGCAGAGAACCCACCGCCTTTGTCTGGTAACAATATTATGTGGGACACACTCATGCTAAAAAACTACTTGTTGCTTAGATCAAATTCATAGCTAAGGTGGAGTGCCACATTTTATCTTGCGGAGGCCTGCTCGGTGCCCTGCTGCTTCTCCAGCAGCCCTTTGCCAGCCTCCTCTGCTGCCGCTTCCGCCTCAGTGCAGCCTCCAAAGGCCACTGTCTTTCTGGGCTCGGCCGTGGGCCCCACTCCAGCCACCTGTGGCCTCACCTCCCACTTAAGCCTCCTCTCTCTCTCTCCCTCTCTCTCTCTGCCCAGGGGTCCAGCTCCTTGGACCTGCCCCTCTCCCCTCTGCCATGGACCACTTATCACCACCCCAGCAGGCTCGGGACCAGGGCTGGGGCAAGGGGTCTCTCTGGGGTGGGACCATGAGAGGCTGTGGTGGGAATTGGAGAGGGGGCAGAGCCTTTGGTGAGATGGGCAGGATATGGCTCCGAGTAAAGGACTGAGGAAAGGAGAAGTGGCGAGGGAGCTGGGGTACTTATCTTTCATTTCCCATGCTGTTTTAGTTTGCTAGCTGCCGGAATGCAATATACCAGAAACGGAATGGCTTTTAACAAGGGGAATTTAATGAGCTGCTAGTTTACAGTTCTAAGGCCAAGAAAATGTTCCAATTAAAACAAGCCTATAGAAATGTCCAATCTAAGGCATCGGGGAAAGATACCTTGGTTCAAGAAGGCCAATGAAGTTCAGGGTTTCTCTCTCAAGTGAGAAGGCACATGGTGAACACAGTCAGGGCTTCTCTCTCAGCTGGAAGGGCACATAGCAAACATGGCATCATCATCTGTTAGCTTTCTCTCCTGGCTTCTGGTTCCATGAAGCTCCCCGGGAGGCGTCTTCCTTCTTCATCTCCAAAGGTTGCTGGCTGGTGGACTCTCTGCTTCATAGTGTTGCTCTCTCTGAATCTCTCACTCTCCAAAATATTTCCTCTTTTATAGGACTTCAGAAACTAATCGAGACTCACTCAAATGGGTGGAGACATGTCATCCCCTAATCCAGCTTAACAACCATTCTTGACTAAATCACATCAACCAGGGAGACGATTTCATTACAGTTTCAAATATACAGTATTGAATAGGGATTATTCTACATTTATGAAATGGGATTTATATTAAAACATGGCTTTCTTAGGGGGCATACTTCCTTTCAAACCAGCACACACGCAGACTCCCCTGAGGGCTCAGGGTGGGGGGATGGGCAGGGGGTGAGCAATTCTGCTCCCAGCTGGCGAGTGGATGCGCTTGTCTGTATGTGGCTCTGGGCTTAGGTGTCTGTTTATGGGTGTTGTGGGTTTGCCTGCAGATGTTTGCAGGTTCGTGTGTGTCCCTGTGTTTCTGTGTTTGTGTCTGCACTTACCATTGTGTGCATGTGTGTGTGTCTCCGTGGCCCATGTGTACATGCACGCTTTGTTGTGCATATGTGTACCTGTGTTTGTGTGTATGCATGCATATGTGTGGCTGTGTGTGCAGATGTCTGTGTACATTCTGTGTCCATGTGGGTATGTGTGTGTGTATCTGTGTTTGCGTATGTCTGTGTGTGTGTGTCTTTGGTGTGGACATATTTGTATATGCATGTGTGAATGGCAACATGTGCTGTGAGGCTATGGCTGTCACGTCCAGGGTGCCGCGCCTGAGGATGGGGGACCCACAGGGCAGCCTTGAGCCCCCTCCCCTGCCAAGCCCTCTCACCCTTCCTCCACCCTCCCTCCCTTCTGTGGTGGACGCCACCATCCTCTGCTTGGCTGCAAACTCAGAACCTGGGGCCTCCCCCTTCCCTCCATCTCTTCTCCTCTGTCGCTTGCCACAGCGGACCCTTTGCAGAGTCCTGCCGGCTTGCAAGACGCCTGGAAATCTGACCCCTCCTCAACCCACGCTGCCCACCCACTCCTGCCCAGGCCCCCCTATCTCTGTCCCAGTTTCTCTTTGTTTCCCAGCTTCCAACTCTGGTCCCCACCCCGGCCTTTCTCCATCTGGCCGCCAGGGGGCGCTCAAAGTCCTGCCAGTGTGGCCCCTGCCCTGGGCTAGAGCCCACCATGGCTCCCTGCGGCCCTCAGCTTAAGTCCAAGTTCCTCTGCTCCACCCACACCGGCCTCCTCAGGAGCCGAGCCCAGAGCCCTTCAGGCCCCAGCTGCAAAGCCACTTCTCAGCTCCTGGTGGACACCTCTTTGTGGATCCTCCCTGGACGCTCCAGGCCCCCTGAGGACGAGTGCTGTTTGCCCCCTAGCACCTGATAAAGGGCTTGGTGCCTTAGAGGCCCTCGATTTACATGTGTGGAATGAATGAATGATGGCAGAAAGTGTTACAGCTCCCCTTTGAACAGATGGGAAAACTGAGGCAGGGAGGCTAAACACAGAGTGGCCAAGCCCCTAGGCACTGGGTCATCCTGCCTCAGTGGCAGCTACAGTGACTTTTCAGGCAGTTCTGGGACCCTGGCCTTGCCCGAGCAGCTCCGTTCTGCCCACCTGGCATCATTGTTTTTCTCCCTGCTTGGGGCCGGCTTGGGGGCTTGCCCTGTCAGTCCAGTTGCCAGGCCGGGGGCTGTCTATCTGTCCATTGACCACCAGGCTTTCCATTTCATCCACATTTGCAGGATCTCCCCACCCCCTCTGGCCGGTTTTGATGCCAGAGTCTGTTAACTGATGGCTGTGGTCAGCCCAGGGGAGACCATGGCTCTGTCCCGGCCAGGAGGAGAACGGGGGATGTCTGATTCTTGACGGCAGCCGCGGGCTCCTCTCCACGCAACCACAGCCCATGGGCATCCGAGGGACAGTGTGGGAAAAGAGCTTTAGTTTCCCGGGCTGCAGAAGCAGATACCTGGCAATGGGAATTTACTGGCTCAGGGTTTTGACTCTTAAGAGAAAGGCCAGATCAAGGGGTCACCGAAGCAGTGCTTTCTTCCCTAAAATTGAGGCTCCAACTGGCCGCCATCCATCCATGATCCTTGGCTTGTCACCTGGCAGGACACAGTGTGGCCTCTCCCTTCTCTTCCAGGTTCCACGGATTTCTGGCTGCTCCCTCTGGGGTGCACACAGCTCCAGATGCCTCAGGAGGAGAAGACAGACAGAACAGAGGTGATGGAGAGACACACCCAGGCCGATTCCTCCCCAGGCTGGAGGCTGGAGGCTGACATCAAGTTACCAGCAGGGCCCTGCTCCCTCCCAAGGCTCCCGGGCAGCATCCCGCCGGCCTTGTCCAGCTCCTGGGGTCGCCTGGCCTTCCCCCCACCTGGCTTATAGGCGGGTCCCCCCACCCCTGCCCCGGTGGTCCCGCGGCCTGCCCCCCACGTGCGTCTCTGCTTCCTGTGCCCATTTCAAAGATACCAGTCCTTGGATTCCGGGCCCCCTTCTCCAATACGACCTCCTCTTCCCTTACCTGGTCACGCCTGCAAGGACCCTATCGCCAAAGAAGTCCTATTCCGAGAGTCCTGGTGAACCTGGATGGGGGGATATGTGTGGATTGGGGGGGTACACTATTCACCCCTGTACAGGGATGGGAGGGCCTCCTTGCTGAGTGTGACTGTCTACACTGGGCTTGATTATCTTCTTCTTTATGCATTTATGTGAATGTCCTGATAAGATTTAGCATTTTGAGAGCAGTTATGGGTTTGCAGAGAGTTGACACAGGTTGGCCCGAGCTCCTGGGGACCCCTGCTTTTCTCTTGTGGGTCCATCCTGATCCTCTCCCCATCCCTCTCCACTGAGCTGTGTGCCCTGGAGACCTGGGCTGCTCTCTCAGGCTCCCCAGCCCTTGGCTTCCAGATGGTTCTGCTGGTGGGATGCATCAGGAGATGGGAGGGTGGGAGAGCGCGAGGGGGCCCTTTCCCTATAGTTTCCCATTGGGGCGCCTCCGGGAGAGAGGTGGAGGCGACGTATTTGGCGGCTGAAAGACCCCATGCCAAGAACTGTACAAGGTGGGTTTCCCAGCAGGGCTCCCAGCTAGCCTCCCAGCATGGGGGATTTGGGGGTGACAGAGCCCCAAGCCTCACCTGGCCCTCTTGGCTCCTGCAGGGAAGGGTTCTTATCCTGTTCTTTGGGCGAGGAAACTGAGTCGGCCGGACGCCTGCCACCCTGTGACATCTCCTAGACTGTCTCTCCAAAGGACGTCACCCAGAGGGGACTGTCAGGGCTCCTGCCAGGAGAGACACAAACACAATTCACTACCTACATTCACGCATCCATAATTATCAGACCAAGAGGGCGTCCTGTATGCACATTCTGAGCTAGTGGCTGGCTCAGGCCCTGCTGGGCCCTTTGGAAGTTCTCCATGGCCTGCTGGACTGGTGTCTGCTACCAGTCATTGGCTTCTTTCCTGTCTTTTCATCCCAACTGACCAGGCTGCGGTGGCAACGCCAACGTGCTTTCACAGGTGTGTTGCTAAGGCAGGCTGCTGGCAATAAGATTACAGGTCAAGGGCATGGGTGGATGTGAATACACCCATGGGTGCTGCTTCCTGGGGGCTGCACCTCGCCGTCAGCCGCTCCCCTGGGGTTTGAGCACCAGCTCCACTTGCTTCCAGCCCATAGGATATGGCAAAGGTGGTGTTTCGGTTTGCTAAAGCTGCTAGATTGCAATATACCAGAAATGGACTGGCTTTTAACAACAGGGACTTATTAGATTACAAGTTACAATTTTCGGGCTGTGAAAAATGTTCAGATTAAGGCATCAACGATGATACCTTCTCTGAAGAAAGGCTGCTGACATCTGGGATACCTCTGTCACATGGGAAGGCACATGGCCGGCGTCTGTTGTCCTTCCCTCCTGCATTTCACTGCTTTCAGCTTCTGGCTTCAGTAGTCTCCTCTCTCAGCTTTTTGGGTGCTTCTCTGAATTTCATCTCTTAGGTGCTGTGTATCCTTTTATCCTCATAAAGGGCTCTGGTAAAAGGATTAAGATCTACCTTGAATGGATAGGGTCACATCTCCACAGAAACAACGTAATCAAAAGGTCCCATCCACAATAGGTCTACACCCACAAAAGCTTATTAAAAGAACATGGCCTTTTCTGGGGTACACAACAGCTTCAAACCAGCACAGGTGATGTCACCAGAGTGTTGAGCTTTGATTAGACGGTTTTATATTGCACAGGTGATGACGTGTCACTCCTGCAAATGTGTATATAAAAACAGACAATATATGCTGCATATAAATATATATATATATGCTATTCACTACACACACATGCATATATGTTTTTCCAAGCAAATTTACTCTCCCTCCTACTTTCCTTGAAGAAGCAAGCAGCCGTGGAGAAAATAATATTTGTACCAACCAGCCAAATGGGCTTAGAAGTGGACTTCTAAGTCGAGCCTCCAGAGGAGTCAAGCCTCCAGAGGAGACCCCAGCAATGGCAGCTCCTTGACTGCAGTTTTGTGAGGCCCTGAGTTGACTCCTGACCTGCAGAAACTGTGAGATGGCAAATGCACAAAGCCGCTCCATTGGGGGTGATTTGTTACAGAGCAGTAGCTGACAGATACAATAGATATTGACAGATTATCTTCTAGAAAGGCGACAGTAATGGGCACCGCAGCTGTGCCTAAGCCAGGGTGAGTGGCAAGGTATTAGAAGGGTTAGTCCCTCAAAGGTCCCCAAGGAGCTGGAAGGTTGGTAGGGTAGACTTACCATGAGCACCCGTTGGGGACGCACCTCCCAGAGGATCAAAGAAGAAGATAGAGGAAGGGGATGCCAGAGGCTGGTGGTCTCAGCTCCTTCTGCCTGAGGTATCAGAAGAGGTGGCCTTCAGCCTAAGCTCTGATGGGTGTGCTCCTTTGAAACTGTTGTGTACACCAGAAAAGCCATGTTCTTTTCCTAATCCAATCTTGTGGGGGCAGACCTATCGTTTAGAGTGGAGCCTTTGATTAGATTATTTCCATGGAGATTGACCCACTCAATTATGGGTGTGGCCTTTTGATTAGATGGAGATGTGACTCTGCCCATTCAAGGTGGGTCTTGATGAGTTTACTGGAGACCTTTGAAAGGGGAAACACTTTGGAGGAAGCTCAGAAGAGATGTAGACATGTGGAGATGCTTGGCGATTCGACATAGGAGACACTTAGGGATGTTTGGAGATGCAGAGCCCAGCAGACTCACCACGTGCCTTCCCATGAGATGCTCTGAACCCAGAGTTGTGTCCCAGAGGAACTAACTGAAGGTCCACAGATGCTTAGAGAGGAACCACTGGCATCAGAAGCTGGATGCAACAAGACCAAGAACAAGGACCAGCAGAGTCAGCCATGTGCTTTCCCATGTAACAGACATCAGCTTTCCTTGAGTCAAGGTGTCTTTTCCTGGATGCCTTAGTTGGGATATTTTTATGGCCTTAGAACTATAAACTTGTAACTTAATGAATCCCCTTTATAAAAGCCATTCCATTTCTGGTATTTTGCATTCTAGCAGCTTTAGTAAACTAAAACAATAGGTAAGTATGTTGGGTCTGGAGAAACCAGGCAGAAGCACAGGTGGAGAGGAATGGGCTGGGCTGGGAAGGAGAAAGTGGTGTAGCTGGGGAGGGGAGAAGGTGTCTTGAAGGAGGAGATGAGGCTAAGAAGTGGAACTAGCCATTGCAGGAGCGTTGAATTCCATCCTCACCACCACCCAAAGCAGGGAGACAAGGACCAATTCATATTTCTAGTAAGGTGGGGAGGGGCTGGCCTAGGCTGGAGATGAGAGAACAGAGCTGAACACAGATGCTCCAGGATGGAGCAGGGGTCCTGGGGGCAGGAGGCTTTGCAGGAGCAAATGGAGATCAGTGAAAACTGCTTGGTCAGGGGATCAAAGATCCTTCCCTCTCACCACCTCTGGGGCACCCTTCAATCTCCTACAAGCATAGGGAAGGGTTAGGGAAGAGGAAAGCATCATTTGAAGACCCCATTCAGCTTTGGGGGATTTGTTATTCTCTCTTGTATGCTGAGGGTTGGGTAGGCTCCTTCTCCCCATGGTGGCAGGGTCAGTGAGAATGGGCTGGAACACCCAAGATGGCTCACTCATAGGGCCGAAGGTTGGTGCTGACATTTTAAAGACAGCTGGTCCCACTCCTGCAGGAACTGAAAAGCTGGTGGGACAGATGGACCAGCTGGCTTGGTCGGTGTTGTGGCTATGGCCTCAATTTTCCTCCCGGGCTGGCTGCTCATTGCGGCGGTGTGGTACTTTGGAGCAGTGTGTTCTCCAGAAAAACATACTCTTCAATCTCATTGTCATGGTCAGGTTCATGTGTCAACTTGTCCACGTGGTGGCGCCCGTTTATCTGGTTGGACAAGTGCTGGCCTGTCTGTTGCTTTGAGGACATTTCATGTACTTAAATCATGATTATGTCCGCTGCATCCACAGCTGATTGCATTTGTAATCAGCTAAGGGAAGTGTCTTCTGCAATGAGTGATGCTCAATCTAGTCACCAGAAGGCTTTTAAGGAGGATTCGGAAGAGACAGTCACTCTTCCTGCTTCAGCTGGCGAGCCTCTCCTGTGCAGTTTGTCCAGACCATTCATTGGAGTTGCCAGCTTGTGGCCTGCCCTGCAAACCTTGGACTCTACATTCCCACGGTTATGTGACACACCTTTATAAATTTTAGATCTACAGATAACTCCTGCTGATTCTGTTTCTCTAGAGAACCTTAGCTGATACACTCATCCATTCCTGCGGGTAAGAGCCCACTGTCAGTGGACTTTCTGATGAGATTACTCAGTTAAGGTGAGGCCCGGCCCACCCAGGACGGGTCTCCATCCTCTTACTGGAGTCCTTTATAAGAGAATGAAATGCAGAGAGAGAGAGACAGACAGAGCCAGAGGAAGTAAGAAGCTGAAATGGAACCCAGAGGAGAAAGGAGAGGCCAGGAAAGCTGCCAAGTGCCTGGACATGAGGAGAGGAGCCCAGGACCCAGGATGGCTGGCAGCCAGGCCTGGAAGGCACCATGGCCTTCAGGGGAAAGCATGATCTTGAGGAGGCCTCGCTTTGGACTTTCTTTTTGCCTCAAGACCATGAATGAGTAAATTCTCATGGTTTAACCCAGCTTGTTTCACCCCACCAGGAAACTCAAACAGGTGCCTTGGGCTTCCTTGCAATATGGCAGCGGGGCCACGGAAGGGGATACAAATTATAGTGTTCTCTGGGTCCTGTCTCAGAAGCCATGCCACGGCACGTCTGCTGCATTCTCTTCAGCAGAGCAGGTCACGTTCAAGGGCAGGAGAAACACACTTGTCTTTTGATGAGTCAGGAGTGGTGAGGAATTTCTGGGCATCTTTAATCCACCATGCCCAGCTGGTTTAGAAAATGCTTTCTCTTTGTGTTTCAGTGTTTACGAAGCACAGGCCTCTTGTCCGGGTCTAGGGATGCCACCCTCCACTGGTCTTGCAGCGCCAGAGGGCTGGACATGGGAGCTGGGCTGGGGGTGTGGGCTCTAGGGGGCTGACACCCCAGGGGAGTCGGGGAAGTGTCAGCTCATGTCTCTCTTGGTCCTGCGGACATGGGATGTGGGAGGGGCCACGGCCAGCCCCCCAACCCCCATCTCTGCCAGGTGGGACCATGGGGGACCCAGGGCTCGGGGCAGATACGTAGATGGCATGTCAGGAGGACCATTTAAAAACTGGATGTGGAATGTGACCCAAAGGAAGTCAAATCCCAGGGGGTGCGTCATCAGCACAACCAGTTCCAGGCCTGGTGTGGAAAACTTCCTTTCCCATTTCCCCCTTGGAGAGGCTCCTCCTTTAGGTTCCCACCCCCACCCTGGGCAAAACACCACACGTCCAACCTTGGATTCCCCCTACCCCCAGGCATCCCACACTTTGGAGCGGGCTGGCCCGTGCAGCCAGATCCTCCCAGAGCGGCAGTTCACAAATGACACCTCATGCAAAGCCCATGTCAGGAATACAGATGGCACCCACACCCGCACAGAGCACGGCACATGGGGCCAGACACGCGCACCTGGCATGGTGGACGCAGACATGCAGGAAGGCATTCACACACATGCATACACGGATACGCAACACACGTCCATACACAGACACACATGCGTGCATTCACACACAGACACACATGCAAGCACAGACATGCAATATGCCCACACACAGACATGTACACATGCATTTACACACACACGCACGCATGCATCCATGTGTGCAAATGCAGACATGCAATACGTCCGCACACAGGCATGCATGTGTGCATTCACACATAGATGTTCGCACACACATTCACACACAAACATACACACACACACCCATACACAGACACAATCAAATACAGACACATATGCATGCAATCACACAGACACACAAAAATACAGACATGTAATATGTCCACACAGGTGTATACATGTACATTCACATGACCTACACACAAACATGCACACGGCACACATCCACACACAGACACACAATTAAATGTGGACACACACCCAAACACAGAAACACACATGTATACTTCCACATGGACATGTACACAAACACACACAAGAATACAGCACATGTCCCCCCACAGATACACATGCATTCACAGCACACATGCATGTGTGCATCCACACACAGATGTATACAAATACAGATATGCTATGCATCCACACACAGACACACATGTATGCATTCACACATACACACACAAATGCAGACATGCAATATGTCCACACAGATGTGTACATGTACATTCACACGACCTACACACAAACATGCACACACTCAGACACAGACATACAAGTAAATACAGACACAAACCCAAACCCAAACACTCACACAGGGACAGGCACACAAACACACATAAAGACACAACACACTTCCATACACACAGACACACACATGTACATGCAACATATATCCACAATCAGATACACATGCCTGCATTCATAAACATGCACACACACCAGACACACAGACATACGTCCATGCACAAGCACAAACACACTCCACATGCTCACACACACATGTACCAAGACACAAATACACATAGATGTACTGTCACATATGCCACACACACCAACATGCCACCTCATGCAGACTTATCACAAGCCTACAGCCATGCATCCCTGCAGAAAAATAAATAGTGCAATAACACCCCCCCCCACACACACACATCACATCACATGGACACCCATGCACATGCTCACAAACACACACATATACACATCCCCAAAGGACCACTCCCATTCTCTGGGATGGCAGAGTCAAAGCCACATGGAGAGGTAACCTTTCCAGAATCCCCTGGCTGGATTTGCTGTCCACTATGAACCTGCAAGTCCCAGTGCCCCCCAAGGAGAGCCACCAACCCTCCTGCACCCAAGGGTCCTAGACTTTTTCCCTGCAGGAGTCCTTCCAGGCCAACCTGGGCAAGGCCAGTCCCTGCTCACTGTGGGTTCCTACATCCTCCACTGCTTCCTGGGGCCCCACTCTGGATCCAGGCTGCGCACTGGAGACCAAATTTGGCTCCCAATTAACTTGGCATTCATGCACTACCAGGGCCCACTACTCTAATCTTTAGAAAGTCCTGGAATGATTTGAAATGGAGAAGTAGGAGACAGGTATAGAATCACTGATGGTAGAATGTGGGAACTTGAGGGGTCATGAGTGGCCTGGTCTTGGGATGGTAAATAAGTGAAGTGGCCACCCCTCCCTCCCATGCTCAGAGCAGACATCACCAATCAATCATGTGGAAACCAATCTAGTAGCTTAGGCAGTGTCCAGTTCCAACCTTTACAGATGGGGCTGAGATCCAAGGACTTACTCAAGGGCAACCACGGGGCAAATCCCCCACCCACTGCTACCACTTCTGGGAATTTCATTTCTTGGGGATTAACTCCACAGTCCTGTTCCTGGAGCAAATTCAGGAAAATATCAGGGTCATATGCACTTTCAGTGCTGGACACAGCACCATCAAGCCCTGGGCCATCTGTAGCTGTCTCCTGCTTGATCATGACCGTGAAGCGATGATCATTGTCCCTTCAGAGGGTGAGGCACCGGGACCAGCGAGCCAAGGCTGGGCACCCAGCCACGCTGAGCGGGAAAGACTTTTGTAATTGGAGCCATCCTGAATTCTGTGGCTTCTGGGGCTGGCCATTTGGCCAAGTTCATGGGCAGCTGTTGTATCCATTGGTTTAGAGTCTCTCATCATTTCTGCTGGCAACACCCCCTCCGCCTAGGCTTCCTATGTGGCCAGAGAATCCAGCCCCCTGCCCACTAGGGTGATTCTGGAATCTGGCCTGGCAGTACCCCATCAGCTGCATTCAGTGGCTCAGAAGTGGCCTGTGTCACTCACTGACTGATGAAAGTCTTTCCCAAGATTTTATAAAGATGCTGAAAGAGGGAAATTATATTTCTTCAGGGTTGCTACCCCACCCTCCACCAATGAAAGAAGAAGCCTGTTTATGGGGAAAAAAGGAGCTCGAGGCAGAGAAAGAAAGAAAGAGCAAGTTCAAGTTGTAGGCATTGTTTGAATTGTTGCTGGTTGTAGCCCTGTCTGAAGCTGGCCAAGGCCCACCAAGTCTTCTCAGCTGCACACCTCAATGAATAACCTCATTTGACCATGCCAGTGTATCAGTCAGGATAGGCTCTGCTGCTGTAACAAAGAGACCCCAAAAAATCTTCATGGTGCAAACACAGAAGTTTACTTCTTGCTCAAGGTGTGTGTGTTGATTTGAAAACTGTTGTGTACCCCACAGAAAAGCCCTGTAGTTTTAATCCTAACCCAATCTTGTGGGCAGATCCGTTATAAGGTGGGATCTTTTGATTAGATTATTTCCATGGAAGTGCGAACCCACCCATTCAAGGTGGGTCTTAATTAGTTTACTGGGGTCCTTAGAGACGCTCACAGAGAGAGAAAGAGCTCAGAACTGATACAGAGAGCAGACACCTAGACACAGATGTTTGGAGATGCAGACGGAAATACCCAGTGTGTTGAGCAAGGATTCACAAAAATAGCCAGAACCTGGAGAGAGCCAAGGGAAGTGAAGAGATAAAATCCAGAGTAATACCTTGGAGAAGTTATGAGGGCCCACAGATGTTTGGAGAGGAAGCCACTGGAACCAGAGGTGTCTAGGATGCCAGCAGCCTTTTCTTTTCAAACCGAAACAGTGGGCAATCCACTTGGTGATTTGGGGATTAAGGATTCTTCCATGCCTTGGGCTCCACCAGCCCCAGGACTAATCCATGTTCTCTGCGTCCAGTGGCAAAAGGGAGGGTGGTTGGCGTGTTTGTTTCTTTTTAACGAGCCTGGATATGACACATGCTGCTTTCATTCTGTGAGCTAAAACTGGCAGTGGGGGAGGCCTTGGGGTAGAGCTGACTTGGCCGTGGGAGACACAAGATGTGCGCCAGGAAGAAGAAATAGGTTCTTCATACAGCTGGTGTGACTCAGTTTCCCTCCTGCAACTCAACGAGAGCCACCTGGTACTAGCCCCATCTCCTTCCCTGCCTTTCCTTATAAGGACAGTCTAATAACTGCTGTCCCACACTACCCCATCAGGATCTCATCTTGCTCCTTAATGAATAACATCTACGAAGATGTGACTATATTTCCACATAAAGTCATATCCTGAGGCTTCAGGTGGACATGAAGTTTTGAGGGACACTCATCCAGGTCTTGTGGCCCCCAGTGAATCCTTGTCGTGACACTTCTAGCTCTCCACACTCAGGATGACTAACTCATACCAATTCATCCCGGACTTCCCCAGTTTTAGCACCAAAAGTCCCACATCCTTGGAAATCCCTCGATCTCACTCAAACTGAGAAGGCGGACATTTCAGTTTGCTAAAATTGTCGAAATGTAATATACCAGAAAAGGGTTGGCTTTTACAATGGGAATTTATTAACTTACACACTTATAGTTCTCAGGCCATAAAAATGTCCAAATCAAGGTGTCAAGAGGCAATGCTTTCTCCCCAAAGCCTGGCTCCCAGCAAGCCTCAAGGTACAGGACCACATCTGCTGGCCTCCCCCTTCCCTCCCAGGTTTTGTTGCTTCCAGCGTCTGG
>PVIY010056731.1:0-13186 GCA_004026745.1 Myrmecophaga tridactyla
TTATTTATTTTTATTCCATATGTTCTACTCTTTTGTTGATATAGTAGCTGAAAGGAGCATCAGACACAGGGTTTTCACATTCACAGAGTCTCATTGTGAAAGCTATATCATTGTTCAATCATCATCAAGAAACATGGCTACTGGAACACAGCTCTACATTATCAGGCAGTTCCCTCCAGCCTCTCTGCTACATCTTGAACAACAAGGTTTTAAAGTACTTTTTTTTTTTTTAATTTGCATATGGGCAGGAGGCACCAGGGATCGAACTCCAGACCTCCAGCACAGCAGGTCGGAGCTCTGCCTGCTGAGCCACAGCAGCCACCCTAAACACAAAGATTCTTAACTTATGATCATTCTGTTCTACATATATAACCAGTACTTCATAATATCATACCATAGTTGCATATTCATCATCATGAGCATTTCTTAGAACATTTGCATCAATTCAGAAAAAGAAATTAAAAGACAACAGAAAAAAATTCATACATACCATACCCCTTACCCCTCCCTTTCATTAATCACTAGTATTTCAATCTAAATTTATTTTAACATTTGTTCCCCCTATTATTTATTTTTATTCCGTATGTTTTACTCATCTGTTGATGAGGTAGATAAAAGGAGCATCAGACACAAGGTTTTCACAATCACACAGTCACATTGTGAAAGCTATATCATTATACAATTATCTTCAAGAAACATGGCTACTGGAACACAGCTCTACATTTTCAGGCACTTCCCTCCAGCCTTTTCATTACATCTTGACTAACAAGGTGATATCTACTTAATGCATAAGAATAATCTGCAGGATAACCTCTCTACTCTGTTTGGAATCTCTGAGCCATTGACACTTTATTTTGTCTCCTTTCGCTCTTCTAATGTGCCAACTGACTCACTTCCAATTACCCCCTGAGGGCTCACACCAGCCCCTTGAACCTTTTGGTCAAGAAGGTTTTCTCAATCCCTTGATGCTGAGTCTCAGCTCATTCTTTTTTTTTTTTTTTTTTAATTTTTTATTAATTAAAAAAAATTACAAGAAACACAAACATTCCCAACACATACACTCAGCAATTCACAATATCATCACATAGTTGCATATTCATCATCATGATCATTTCCCAGAACATTAGCATCGATTCAGAAAAAGAAATAAAAAGACAACAGAAAAATATAACAAACAGAAAAAAAAAATTTTACAGGCCATACCCCTTACTGATCCCTTTCATTGATCACTAGCATTTCAAACTAAATCTATTTTAACATTTGTTTCCCCTATTATTTATTTTTATTCCATATGTTCCTCTCATCTGTTGACAAGGTAGCTAAAAGGAGCATCAGACACAAGGTTTTCACAATCACACAGTCACATTGTGAAAGCTATATCATTATACAATCATCATCAAGAAACATGGCTACTGGAACACAGCTCTACATTTTCAGGCAGTTCCCTCCAGCCTCTCCATTACATCTTGACTAACAAGGTGATATCTGTTTAATGCATAAGAATAACCTCCAGGATAACCTCTCGCTGCTATTTGGAATCTCTCAGCCATTGACACTTTGTCTCATTTCACTCTTCCCCCTTTTGGTCCAGGAGGTTTTCTCAATCCCTTGATGCTGGGTCTCAGCTCATTCTAGGGTTTTTCTCAATCCCTTGATGCTGAATCTCAGCTCATTCTGGGATTTCTGTCCCACGCTGCCAGGAAGATCCACACCCCTGGGAGTCATGTCCCACGTAGACGGGGGGTGGGGGGTGAGTCTGCTTGCTGTGTTGGCTGGAGAGAGAGGCCACATCTGAGCAACAAAAGAGGTTCTCTTGGGGGTGACTCTTAGGCTTAATTTTAAGTAGGCTTGACCTATCCCCTGTGGGGTTAAGTTTCATATGAGCAAACCCCAAGACTGGGGGCTCAACCTATAGCTTTGGTTGTCCACACTGCTTGTGAGAATATCAAGAATTCAACTATGAATTTGCTTATCCTAAGTATCTCGTATCAGTGAGTTCGTGCAGTGTTTGTCCTTTTGTGTCTGGCTTATTTCACACACATGGTGCCTTCAGGCTTCCTCCATGTTATCTCATGTATTAGAGATCCATTCCTTTTTTATAGCTGCCTCACTTCCAATTACCCCCTGAGGGCTCACACCAGCCCCTTGAACCTTTTGGTCAAGAAGGTTTTCTCAATCCCTTGATGCTGAGTCTCAGCTCATTCTTTTTTTTTTTTTAATTTTTTATTAATTAAAAAAAATTACAAGAATAAATAAGCGTGGCACACAGGCCAACCTGTTAGGGGGCCTGAGTTCTGGTCCTGGTTCTGTTGTTGACTTGTTTGAAGACCCTGGTTCCCTCTTTGGGCCTCAGTTTTCTCATGTGTTAAATGGGCAGGTCTGGCAAGATGATTTCTGAGGACCTTCAACCTTCTAATTCCAAAGGTTGCTTTTCTCTTGGGCAGTACCGTGAGCATTCTATTCTTCTAAAGGGGGGGGGGCAGTGGAGGAAGGTCTGAGGGACAGGACTGAACAGTGAGGCTGTTCTCAGGGATGAAACGCTCCTGGGATGCAGCAGAGAAGTCTGGGAACACTGCAGGCACTTGCTCAAGAGGGACTGCCCCTAATTATAAGGAACCAGTTCCGGTACATTGCCAGGTTCTCTGCAGACCTTTGGCAGGGGTGTGGCCCTCAGAAAGGATGGGTGGACTTTTACCTCTAGCTCATTTCCTCACTCCTCCACCTGCTGCAGGTGACAACTCTTACAGTAGTGCCCATTGGTTATAGTTTCATTCATTCACTAAGTATTTATTAAACACCTACTGTGGGCCATTTACACAGTAGAAGAGACAGAAAGGTCCCTGCTCTAATGGGATTTCCAGTTGAGTATGTGTGGCATTAATATTTAAAAAAAAATTATTTAAGGCTGCTATGAATGCTCTGGGGGGAAAATACATGTGTGTCTTGAGGCTGGATGATCCGACCTAGTTGAAGGGATCAGAGAGGGGTTCCTAGAAGAAGGGGCATTTAACCTGAGACATGAAGGCTGAGTAGGAGTTCGCAGAGGGGTATAACCTTCCAAGAAGAGGGAACAGTATAGTGGAAACTTTGGAGGTCGGGGTTAAAGAGAAGGTCAGCGGGGCTGGTGAGACTGTGCAGGGACCTATGAGCTTGCTCACAGTGTGGTTTTTTGTACCTGAGGAAATGGGAGCCATAGAAGGGTGCTGAGCAGAGTGACGGGAGCTGCTGCAGCACTGCCCATCAGTAGCCTGAGACTTAGTTTCTTAGGAAGCGAAGGCTCCCTGCTCATCAGGAATGGGCCAGGGGGTGCCATGTCCATTGAAGCCATAGAAAATATAGGGTTGGCTTGCTGCCCTGTCTTGGTGGCATGTACCCATATCTGACAGCCCAACGGAATGGAGCTGCTTGGACTTTGGGATCCTGACTCACTAAACAGGCCATGGAGAGCCTCAGTTTCCCCATTTGCAAAGTGGGATTACGATAACCCATACCTCCTAGAGAAGCTGGAGGTCAAAGGGAGGTCTCACAGGCACAGATCAATACATGCTAAGCAGTTACTGGCCGACTCTCTTCTTTGCAGCTTCGGTAAGTGGTTCAAGAATTACACTCTGAACACACGGTGCTTGGGGAAAGTCTATTCATGGGGAGGCTTGCTGGTGACTGAAAAACCTTCAGCAATAAAATCCTTTAGTTTGTCTCCTAAAAAGAGACCCCAAGCTAGGGGGGGGTGGAGGCGCCCATCACCACCAGGGACCAGATCCTTGCCCCCTCCTGCTCTGCTAAGGCCACGCAGCTCGTCCCAGTGCGGAGCAGAGGTGCTGCGAGCTCCTGCAGATGTGACAACGCCCAGCAACTCCCTGCCCCCAGAAGTCATCTCCTTAGGGGAAAATGAGGCAGAAGTCCACCGTCTGCCCAGTCACCAACAAGGAGCGTGGGTCCAACCACAATCGGCTTAGACTAATCCGGATTCACCCCCAAATCATGTAGAGAGGGGTAGATACCCCATCCCAATGGTTGTTCAGCTTGAGCAAGGACATTGGGGGAACAGCTATTTGGTCATTGACGAGGGATGAGTGAATAAGTTAACATTTCTCAGCTCTTTCCTCTAGCACAGAAGGAAATAAACCCAGCCCTACTGAAGCAGGTGGCTATGTGGGAAATGATCAGCATGAGGGCAATTATAATACCAGTGAGTGTCATCTCAAGTTCTGATAAGGTGCCGAGCACTGTGTTAAGGCAGCTGTTAATAATAGTCACACACCAGTACGAGTATCCCCATTTAACAGGTGAGAAAACTGAAGCTCAGAGACACGAAATAATTGGTAGCTGGTCAGAGGCTTCACCCTTCACACCGTGCTGGCTTGAAAGATAATATGAATAGTGCTTTAGTCTGCTTTGGCTGCTCAAGCAAATACCACGCAATGGGGTGGCTTCAACAATGGGGATTGAACAGCTCACATTTTGAGGTTAAGAGAAAGTCCAAACCAAGGCATCATCAAGGCGATGCTTTCCTCCTGAAGACAGTGGTACTCTGGGTCTGGCTGCTGGTGATCCTTGGACCTGGGCTTCTCTGTCACGTAGCACATGGCGGCCTCTCCCTCCTCTTCTGGGTTCTGTGGACCTTTGGCTTCTTGCTTCCCACAGCTCTCTGTCTGTCTGAGTTTCATTCTGCTCATAAAGGATCCTGGTAATAGCACTCTCCTGATGCTCGCCTTCCATGTGGAAACCCGAGTTCGATTCCCAGACCATGAACTCACCCCCTCCCACCAAAAAAAGAAGACCCATCCTGGCTGAGCTGGGCCATACCCGAACTGAAGTACCCTCATCCAAAGGTCCTACTGACAATGGACTCACACCCACAGGGATGGATTAAATTTAAGAACATGCTTTTCTGGGGTCTAGGGATACAAACCACCACAAATACCAAAAAGAAAAAGAAAAAGAAAGGTCAGTGCTGTTCCATCAGATAAATGTTTCCATCAGATAGAAGCAGACTGAGCTACCTGAGGGTTCTGAATAGAAGGTTCTGGAGCAGAAATCTACTTTCCAGTCTCCTCTGCACACAGGAGAAAAAGGTCTGTTGGAACAAGCTCTGATGAGCTCTCCTGATTTACAGAATGGAATCCGATGGGAGGTTGCATACCTGCAGGGCACCAGGGGCAGGCAAATTTCCTCAGGGGAATACCGTCCACTGTGCTGCTTCTTATTAAAACACTAATACGAGGTGGCATGATGGTGGCTCAGTGGCAGAGTTCTTGCCTGCCATGCCGGAGACCCGGGTACCTGCCCATACAAAAAACCAACAAAACAAACAAACAAAACTAATATGTGCTTATTTCAGAAAACATGTAAGTCAAAAGAAGAATCACAAATTAACCCATAACTCAAGACCTGCCAATGTAATAAGGCAAGAAAAATAAGTAAAAGCCATCCTGATTGGAAAGGAAGAAATAAAAGTGCCTCTTTTTCAGGCCACATAATTATTTCTATGGAAAATACCAAGGAATTGGAAGCAAAACTTCTAGAACTAATGAGTGTGCTTAGCAAGGTCTCAGAATACAAGCTCTCTATAAAAAAATCAATTGTCTTTCTATATAATTGCAATGAACCCTTGGAGTGTCTCCCTAAGCACTGGAAGTATTAGGCTGGGGAGGGGGTTGAGTTTTTTTTTTCTGGGGGGGGGCAGTGCATGGTCCAGAATCAAACCTGGGTCTCCTGCAGGGTAGGTAAGCATTCTACCACTGAGGGGGGGTGAGTTTTTTTTTTTAGGTGACATAATCCTTTCTTACCACTTCCTTTATTGTCATGAAAATTTTGAAAAAACCCTTTTAATTTAAAAAAGTCAGCATAGTCCCATATTCAGAGATTTCCACCTAAGACACCCCTAAAACATGTCCTTGAAATCATCAAGATTTCTCTTGTAAATATTTTAATAACATCTCACATTTTAAAATTGTGGCCATGTATGACATCTTATCATATCTTTACAACAGAATGAGGCAGATTACTAGGGCATTTTACAGGAGAAAAAAAAACAGTAATTTTTACTTTATTTTAGAAGCTATTACTTCCGTCAATGTGACATCTGTCCTGGCACATAGTGCGCGATCAGTAAATATTTGTTGGATGAATGCCATTTAAGATATGATTGGATTTATGAGTTTGCAATTTTGTGCACAGTTTTTCAAAATATTTGATTCTCTTTTGGCTCCCTCCAGTGTAGTCTTTTTGAGTAAAAGGATGGAAATCTATTTGCAGTGATTTATACAAGTAGATGTTTATTTGGAAAAAGTGAGTTAGAATTGGCCCCTTGAGCTGTTATCCACCCCTAAAATTATATAAAATATATATGTGATGTATAAAATTATGTGATATCTTAACAAATTAATTGACTACATATTTCACTTTAAGCATAAAAATAAAATAATATTACAATGAAAAACTTATTTTAGGAGTTTTTTGGGAAAAAAAGCCTTTAAGTCATTAAATTAAAACTTTAAACCAGGACAGTAATAACATCATGGCTTTAGAATAAAATCTGGCATGTGAAATCTCTGTAGCAGGATCAACCACACTCTTTAATATTTGCTGAATGATACAAGCAATTGTGAAAGGGAAAATAAAGCCATTAGTAATTGTATTGCTGCTGAGATTAATAATACTACCTTTTATAATAGCTAAACTATTCCAACAAAAATACACATGAGGGCGCGCTAATCAGTCAAATGGAGAGGCATAAACATTTCTTACTAGGAACCAGACTTTCAAAATTTAAGTAAAAAACAGTACTATGGTTTTATAGATGGAAAAATTAAGGCCCAAAGAGACTGTGATTTATATGCTCCATTTGTAGAGTAAGTAAATTGGGTATCAACATTTTAAAAAAGTTTGTACAGCAGCGAGAGGGGTGAGTTTCGACAGAGGTATAGCATGAGACCAGACCCTGGAATCAGACTGATGTGGGTTCAAATCCCGACTTAGCAGCCTATACGGCCAAGTGAGAACCCCCACAGGAAACAGAGGCTGAAAGCAATGGAGCCCAGGAGCAGGGACCAGCAGATGCCAGACACATGATTTCCCAGCTAACAGAGGGGTTCCCTTTCTTTAGTGAATGAAACTTCTTATTGGTGCTTTTGTACATTTTCTCAGTGTTAGAACTGTAAACTTGTAGCTTATTAAATTCCCTTTTTCTTTTTGCATGGGCAGGCACCAGAAATTGAACCCAGGTCTCCGGCATAGCAGGCGAGAATTCTGCCACTGAGTCACCGTCACACTACCCTAAATTCCCTTTTTAAAAGCCATTCAGTGCGGGCCACGGTGGCTCAGTGGCAGAGTTCTCACCTGCCATGCCGGAGACCCAGGTTTGATTCCCAGTGCCTGCCCATGCAGAAAGAAAAAAGAAAAGAAAAAGGAAAAGCCGTTCAATTTCTGGTATGTTACATTTCGGCAGTTTAACAAACTAATACAGGCCCCCCTGCGTTGTGACTGAGCTGATCACAGCCGGGGGTTGCCTCTGTCCACTGGTGACATAATATGGTAGAGTGATCCTGAACTTGGCCAAGCGGATGGCTACAGACCAATGCAGAGGCCAACCTTGGGAGAATCTTGTGCAGGGCACATAGCAAGTAAACGCCTGTGGAGTAGAGGAAATGTGAAAGAACTCCCCCCCCCCGCCCCCCTGCCATGCCCCAAGCACTCTGTTCTGTTCATACCTTTACTGACTCCCCCAAGGACAACGCTAGAAGATAGAACTCTCAAAGATGAGGAAGATGGCGCACAGAGAGGAAGCCACCTGCCTGGACCCCCCAGCCAGCATGGTGTGCGTTGGCATTCTGATTGCAGAGACCATGCTCTTAAACAGCGTCCAGGAAAAACAGAAATGAATAGAGGAATGGAGGAATGAAAGAAGGAAGTGAGGAAAAGAATGGAAAAATGAAAGAAAAGAGAGAACAAATGAAAGGGTGGATATTTACTTTATTATCTTCTTAATGAAATGTTCGATGCATAAAAACGTGTAACATGTAATGAATGAACACTGAGAACCAACCACCAGTCTAAGACTACAATAGAAAATTATCAGTACTTTGCATCTATTTAACGTTAGTGGTTTTCACCTTGGATGCATATTGAAGGCAACTGGGGAGCTTTGAAAAGCAGGCTACCCAGGCCCCACCCTCAGAGAGTCAGATGTAATTTGTCTGGGGACTGGGATTTGAAGCGCTGCACAGCTGATTCTCACGTGCTGCCCGGTTGGAGGAGCACTGGTTTATATTACCCTCCCCTATCCTAGCCCCCTGATTTCCTGCCACCCCAGGTAACCACCATCCTGAATTTTGTACGCTGAGTGGATTATTTTCCTCGCCCTTCCCTACTTCAAGAACCGACGAAGTTTGCTATTGATCTCCCTTCCACCACGAGGGGGCGCCAGAAAAAAAGGCGTCTCCTTTTTCTCCTCTGAGCGTTCAGTATTGCGCTGGAGGTAGCTTGGTCCTCGCGGCGCGCCGTCTCCCGACCCGTTGCCGGGACAACGAGCGGGGAAACGGTCGGCTTCGGCGCTGAGAGTATCCGCTTGCTTCCCGCCTGGTTTCCGCCCGGCCTGTGGCATCTGCTCAGCCTGATCTGGCCTTGCGGGATCTAGCGGGCTCGGGGCTCTTCGGAAACTCCCAAGCGCGGAGAAACGTGAGTCTGGAGGCTGAGTTCTTTCGGGAGCCGGCGTTGGGGCCGGTACTCAGAGGCTCTGGCCGCGGTCGGCCCGGCGCTGGCGGGAAACGGAGCGAGGACCCAGGGATACCGCCGCAGGGTGCCCGGGGACCTGGGCTCCCGTCCTCACTCTGCTCCTAACGCGACCTGGGGTCGACGCCTCCCGCTGTAACTCCGTTTGCTCGATGTGGATGTTGAGGCTCAGAGAGGGAAGCGGCTTTCTCGGGGAGCTGGATCTTAAATTTAGTGCAAAGATTTATCCAGTGGCTTTTTTAAAAGGCAAGGGGAAAAAAGCATGTCAGGCCGGCCAAAGTCTCAAAACAGAGGTCGCAGACTGGCAGCCTGCAGGCCGAATTGGACGCATAGATGCAGATTATTTGTCCCCAGCTCCTGAAGGACTTTGAGTTTGAGACTCTTGGCGCGGTCCCAGAGACCTTCCTCAAGCACTACCATAGCCAGGGACTGTGTAGATCCCGTACCTGAGGACAGCCGTGGGCTGGGGGAAGGTTGTCCTGGCTAGAGCGAGACTGCTCTGCTTTTCAGTCTAGCTGTGTCCCCAGATTGCCCCGGAACCCCTGACAAGTCACTTCTCTCTCTCGGAGGAAGTTTCTTCAACTGTAAGATAAGGGATCTGCCCTCAGTGGGGGCCCAGAAGACTTCCAGGTGTGACTCCTTGCTTGGCCTCTTGCCTACAGCTGCCAGAACCAGGGCATATTGGTCCCAACAGGCAGCCTTTTGCAGTAGACAGACCCGGGGCTCTGGACTCAGACCTATGTGAATTAGAATCCCAGGTCTTTTATTTCCTCTACTTTCTGGCTGTGTGAGCCTTGGTAAGGTGCTTCACCTCTTTGAACTTGTTTCCTCATCTGCCAAATAATGGGGTGGTGGTAAGAATGAGAAGGGTTATACATGTGTCAAATGTTTGGTACATACAAATGTTCCTTAACTTACTGTCCCTGTTAGTTTATGAAGAGTACAGAAGTACCCAATATGCCAAATCTAGCATTGCTCGAACTGGTCCCGTCTCTGTCCTCAGTGCCTCTGATAACACCTGGCCCACATCTGGGTACACCGTGGTTTTATTTAAATCAGTGATTTGCAGCTCGGGTGGCAGATCATTTTTAAAATGCCAATGCCTAGGCCCCATTCTAAGATTTTCTGAGAAGGTAAAGCCTAGGCATGGGTATTTTTAAAGGCTCTAAGGAGTGATTCCAGTATACAGCCAGGGGTGAGGACCACTGAGTAAAGGGATGCCAACCTTGTACAGGTTCCTGGGGTTTGCAGTCGGAGCATATTCTTACCATTGCTGTTCTCAGATGGCACTGCCCACGCTGCCCTCCTACTGGTGCAGCCGGAGGCTTCTGGATCAGCAGTTAGCACGCCAGAGAGAGCAGGAGGCCCGGCTTCGACAACAGTGGGATCAGAATAGTCGCTACTTCAGGATGTCTGACATCTGCAGCTCTAAACAGGCAGAATGGAGCTCCAAGTCCTCTTACCAGCGGAGGTAACTGCGCGGTGACTGCCAGTTGGGTAGAAGTGGGGGGGCCACTTCGGCTGGTCACGGGACATGGTGGAAGGACATGTGGCTTGACTGCATATTTTCTTGAGGGGTTTGCTGAACAGCATAGATTACCTGCATAGTGGTGATTTCTTTTTTCCAACTGGAATTAAAGAAAAAATCATATGTAAAATTACACATTAAAAAAAGATAAAACAATATAGAAGTATATGAAATGGAGCCTAGAAGTCTCCTTGTAATACCGCATCCCCAGAGAGAACAGTTGGGTGCGTATCCTCCCATACTTTTTCCCATTTGTGTTTGTGTATAAATAGACTCCCTACACACACACACACACACACACACACACATATTATTATAAAAATACATGTTAGTCCAAAGCATAGGCTTTGGATTCAGACAGATCTGGATAGAAATCCTGACTGTGTCACTTACTACATGAATAAGGCTCAGTTTCCCAAGCAGTAAAGTAGGCTAAAATGGAAACTTTTTTGTAGGATTTATGCTATGATTAATATAAAACTATCCATATAAAGATACATGAATAGCTTAGTCCTTGTCTTGTGGTAATTGCTCAAAAAATATAACCTATACGTTATCACGTGCATAACAGTATTTGTTTATGGATACAAAATTCTGTTTTGCATCCTGTCCTATAACCTGCTCTTTCCACTTTGGTTGGGTGGCACCTATCTGTGTCACCACGGTATGTCAACCTTTGCTCTTTCGCAGAGCGTCTCCTGTAGTCTGAGTGGTTTATTGTGGGATCGTTCTCACCCAGCATGCATGCCTATCAGCGGGAGAAGTTGAAGGAGGAGAAGAGGAGGAGTCTGGAGGCCAGACGTGAGAGGCTCAGGCAGCTTCTGCTTGAGGAGCAGGACCTGCTGGCCAAAGAACTGGAGGACCTGAGCACAGACCTACGGGAAAGAAGAATCCGGGAGCGGCATGGGAATCTGAAGTCAGCCCGAGAAGAGCAAAGGAAACTGGTAACGTCCTATAGACCTTTAGAAGGTTCAAGAGCAGGAGCATCCCCGGCCTGTCAGTGTTGTATATGTGGGATCACCCCTGGGCATTCTGATCTGATGGTGGTCGGTGCCAGAGACAGCTGGGAAAAGTGCTAACTCTAAGTCTTTGTTCAGGTAGTGTGTTTTGCACACACAAGTCGTTACATCCGAGTCCTTTTACTTTATTCCAGTTCTGTGGTTCCACAAAGGTCTGAGTGTGATATATTTTATCTTCCAAAGTAGTCGTTTGGAACAGTGAGCTCCAACGTGTGTTTTTAAGCCTGCTATACCTTTTGAAACCTCCTAGATACAACCTGTGTGTGGCATCAGATTTTTGCCCCCTCCGTTGCCATCATGAGAGTCGTTTCTTCTTTCGGTGCTCTTGTTTCTGCTCTGGCAGTCTGGATCCCATAGCTGGGGCTGCAAGGCAGGCAGCAAGTGAAGGGTGGGTACAATGAGGTCGTAGGGTAGAGGAACCCTTAGCCTGGCTGTCTGAGCTGACTCCCATTGCGGGTTGTCTGAAGAGTGAGTGGATTTGGAAAATGACATCAGGCCTCCTTTGTATTTTCTTGACAGATTGCTGAGCAGCTTCTGTATGACCACTGGAAAAAGAACAACCCCAAACTTCGAGAGGTAAAAACTAAGGAGATCCTTCACTGATTTGCCTAAGTAGATAAACTCATGTTTGCAGCCTTTTTAAAAACTTGCATCTTTTGCTGGGTTGAGGCAAAGGAGAGAACTGCTTAACTATGAGAAGAGCCCGTGCAGAAGAGCTGGAGTGGACTGGAGCAACAGTTCATTCACTTGTTTAACAAACATCCACTGCCCGGTCTACCACGTGGGATGTGCAGATTAGACGTGGTACCTGTGTTTGCAGTCCTGAAGGGAGACTGTGGGCAGTGGGGAGACAGTGGGCAGATGGTTACAGCGCAGGGTGTTGGGTACTGGGTGGGTCCTGGGAAGATGGGGTGTGGGAGAGGGTGTACAGCTGAGTCAGGTATTGGGGAGGCATCCCTGAGGAATTTGGAAGAACAGAGAGACATTAACTTGAAGGTGTAGAGGAGAGGGGAGGATGTTTTAGACAGAGATAATCGTGCAAGAAACAGGCCTGAGTCACAAGTGCAGAGCATGTCCAGGGAACTACAAGTGGCTAAGTGAAACTGGGACATCAGATGGGGAAGAGGAGCCCCAAGAGATAAGGCTGGTAAGGTGGAGGACCAGGGCTTGGAGTGGCCTTCCCCTGCATGTACTAGGAATGCAACAGGTCAGAACAGGGTCCCAGCTGCATTCTGGAGCGAGCTCTCTGGTAGCGGTGTAGGGGATGGGTGGACACAGGTGATATAAGTTGAGGAGCTGCAGCAGCTGCACAAGTGAATGATGGGGAAGTCCTGAATTGGGGTAGCAGGAGAAAGGAGGAGAAATCTGTAGTGCATGGGGTCAAGGAGAGAGAGGGTAATGTCCTGGCTGAGGTAGCATCATTCAGCCAAGAGGGAATATAAGGAAACTGCGCTAGAGGGAAAGAACTCCGTCACTCATAGCATTGATTTATTTCAGTCCACAATCTTTATACAGTTTGGTGTCATTAATTTATGTACTTGCAGTAACATTTAGAAATTGCCAATCACTGAATAATGGAATAGCTAGGTGCTCTTGAGTATTATTATTATGTAGATGGCTGTAAACTGGGCATTTGTTGACTTAGGTGCCCTCCAAAAACTGTTTACTCACAGACAGATTTATTCAAAACATTCAAGTTAGAAATTGAGAAAGAAACTTTTAAAACCCATATAAACAATTTCCCAGACAAAAGCTTTTTGACAGAGTATTTCCATTCTATTTCTGACCCCAAAGATTCTCTGAACTTAAATCTGTTATTATTAACCCTGTAGTGCATCGTTTGATACAGGGAAGCACACATTTTTGCAGCTATTGCTTTGCAAAGGGAATTTTGGGGACTTGGGCA
>PVIY010056732.1:0-13185 GCA_004026745.1 Myrmecophaga tridactyla
AGGGGAGAAAGAGTTGGAGGGTCTATTTAATGACATGGCCAGGCAGTGCCACCAGAATTTACACCCACACAAAGTTGCCATATCTAGTTTCATACCTCATCTAACCTCATCTAACTGCAAGGGCACTGAAAAGGATAGCTTTACTTGCCCCAGAAAAGAGAAGAGTGATGGCTAGGTTCTCATGTCATCTTGGCTAGGTTATGGTGCCCAGCCTGATCTGATTGTTACTGTGAGGATGTTTCATAGATTTAAATAATCAATTAGGGAGATTCTTCAGCAATGAGAAGAGTCTCATCAAATTGACTGAAGGCTTTAAAGGCAGAAGTGGTAATTTAATGATCTCAGCAGTCAGGAAGAACTTTCATCAGAGATCCCAGCTTGCAACCTGCCTATGGAATTCAAACTTGCCCAAGCCTACAGTTAGTTGAGCCAATCCCTATTATAAATCTCATTATATGTATGTATGAATGTATATATGCACACACACACATGTTGTCTGGTTCTGTTATCTTGGAGAACTCTGATTAATATAAAAAGAGAGTGAACTTAGATAAGCATCAATAATATCTACTATATTCTTGCATTATCCTATACTTTTTGACCATTAGTTTTTTTCCCTATTAAGGCTTAGATTCATTAAAAGCAGGAATCTGTTGTATCCATTTCTCTATCCTATCTGATTCCTTATATTATGCCCTGAAAGTAGTGTTGTTCAGCAAATGTTCAATGAATTGGAATTATTGATATTTAACAACAATGTATAAGATATAACATCTGCTAAGAGAAAGAATAGCTAAAATATTTTGAAATCAAAGAATGTTATAAAATCCAGAGTAACCAATCAGACTTTAACTCTATATTGGATTTAAATTTAACTGTACTTGGCTTAGGATCCTGAAGTTTGGAGACTTGTATTGCTCAGTAAAAGTGTATTTTGAATTTTAAAAGTTACTTTCACACCAATGCATATTTCAGAGTACTGCACCATCATTAGAAACCCCTCTCAAATGTGATTTTTCTTTTCAAAACTTTAATGACTCCTTATTGCCTACTGAGTAAATATACATTTTTAACGTCCATATTGTCACAACCATGACACACCTCCCATGTGTTATTGGTCCTGGTCATGTGCACAGGCTGTTAACTGCTAGTAAATCAAGATCATAGATTTTTTCTATATATATTTTATGTTTTCCCTACCCCATGCTCCTATGTATGCTGTCAGTCAGTCCACAAGAAATATTTCCTTTCTTAGGAATCCCTTCATTCCCACCTGATGACTTTCTTTATGGAATTTCAATGTAGCAGCCAAGAGGATAAAGTAAGAAAGGATACACTAGGCAAAGAAGAGTTGACAAGGGGAAATCGGAGACAGATTTCCTAAGTAGGAAATAAGGTCCAAAACCCTGAAAACACTTTTGATTTAGAAGAGTTATTATTAAAGTCTATTAGTAGAGTTTATCATTATATAATTACTATTATAATTTTTTTAATTGCAAGATGCATTCTCATATTTGAACATTAATGGGAGTGAACGCAGCAGATGTGTTGGTGAGAGAGAATGGTCTGCCTGGTCCACAAGCAGAGGTGTTTCCATAGATAGTAGCACAGCCAGGTAGCAGGAAAGAAAATAGAGTGTGTGGACACAGGTGCAGTAAAGTGTACATATATGATAGTTCAGAGCTCTGATTTTTTTCTGATTCTTCAGTACAAGAGCAAGCAAGCCATCAGCTGAGTGAGAATGGAGTAGAAGGATGAGAGCAATTTTCCAGGATACAGGCAGTATGCTCCTCAATGTATGGTCCGTGGATCAGCACCATCAGCATCGACTTAGGAACCTCTTTTGAAGGCAGAATTTCAGCCCTCATCCCCAGACCTACTGAACCAAAACCTGCATTTTCACAAGGTTCCAGGTGACCCATGTGTGCACTAAATTTTGAGAAAGACTACTTCAGACTAAAAGAGTGAATGGATAAGGAAATAGAGTAGAATAATGGCCATGAGGATATATCATACTCAGTCAGCATAGTTGGATGTTCTTCTCCAGCAGTGATGTGTTTGGGAAATTAAAAGGAAAATGGATTTAACTAAGGTAGGTGTTTTGCCAGTAAGTTAAAGCAAAAGAGAAGCAGGAAACTTGAATAGCAAAAGAGAATAATTATAGTGATGAACCATGGAACTGAAGCTATATGATCTGGGAAATGAAGGGATGAGAGGAGTGAGAGTGAAAAGGATGTTAATAAATGGTAAGATCAAAAGACTGTAGGAGCTGAAGAATTAAGTTAGTTGGGAGACCGCAAATGATAGTCAGAGGTTGCATTGTTTGAAATTGAACCAATGGGTGTTTTACAAATATTGGCAATGACAAGGTCTAAGATTTCACCATAGGTGTGAGTGGCTCAGGTAGCTTGGAGGATAAGAATTACTGAAGAAGAGCCTAGAATATTAGATGGATCCTCTATGTGAAGAATGAAACAATCAAAAACTATGGCAAAGGTTGGAAAGAGGAACCATGATCCAAGAACAAAGAGGAGGTTCCTGGAGTCTACAGATGACTGCAAAAAATAAGGTAGTGGAGGGTATAATGTGATGACCTAAGATCTATCCTGTTTAAGATTAGGGTGATAGGAGGGAAAAAGCAATACAAAGTGGGAAAGACATCTATTCCACCTCCAGACTAAATGCTAAAGGTGTATGGGAGAGAAAACATCTAGTCCTTAAGATGGTTTCAGGGAAGAGTGTAGTACCAGTTCTCTATGAATTATATAGTTGCAATGTATGTGAGTAATGGGGAACATCCTTCAT
This sequence comes from Myrmecophaga tridactyla, assembly GCA_004026745.1. Lineage (NCBI taxonomy): Eukaryota > Metazoa > Chordata > Mammalia > Pilosa > Myrmecophagidae > Myrmecophaga > Myrmecophaga tridactyla. Next base: position 2,806 of record PVIY010056732.1, read on the forward strand.
ATCATTTAGAGCCAAGAGAAAATGATTAGGGAAGAGGTGAAGACATATTTGGTTTGGCTTGATTTGTTTTGCTTCGTTTTGCTGATAACAGATTATATGATCCAATGGGTACAGGACTTTCATGACTTGGGAATATGTGGAAATGGAGTCAGAATATGTAACAGAGACACATAAGGATTAGTACCCGAGATGAATTAGGCTTTTTTATAGAGACCACAGTAAGACAGAATAAAGAGTGTAGTTAACTAGCCTTGAATGAGTCAAGGAAGATAATGGTGGTAAAGCTGTGGGATGGTGTTCTAGTTTGCTAGCTGCCAGAATGCAATATACTGGAAAAGGAAGGCTTTTAAAAGGGGGAATTTAATAAGTTGCAAGTTAGCAGTTTTTAGGTTGTGGAAATGTCCCAATTAAAGCAAGTCTATAGAAATGTCCACTCTAAGGCATCCAAGGAGAGATACCTTGATACCAGAAGGCTGATGAAGTTCAGGGTTTCTCTCTCAAGTGGAAAGACACATGGAGAACATGGTCAGGGTTTCTCTCTCAGCTGTAAGGGCAGCTGGTGAACACAGATGGTGTCATCTGTTAGCTTCCTCTCTAGCTCCTCAGGAGGTGTTTTCCTTCTTCATCTTCAAAAGTCACAGGCTGGTGAACTCTGCTTTGTGATTCTCTGTTGTGACTTTCTCATGGCTCTGTCATTCTTCTCTGCTCTCTCTGAATCTCCCTCATTCTCCAAAATGTTTCCTCTTTTATAGGATTCGAGTAAACTAATCAAGACCCACCTGAATGGGTGGAGACACGTCCCCACCTAATCCAGTTTAACAACCATTCTTGCTTAAGTCATATCTCCAGGGAGATGATCTAATTAAAGTTTCAAACAGGCAGTACTGAATAAGGATTAGAATAAATTGTTGCCTTTGCAAAATGGGATTAGGATTAAAACATGGCTTTTCTAAGGTACATAAATCTTTCCAAACTGGCACAGATCTTTACAGAAAGGAGTGGGTATTTTTCAAGAAATAGAGAGTTCTGGGGTCCCTTTTTCACTCCAACCCATGGCATAGTGGAAGCTGAGCAGGGGGGAATCTTATTAAGACACCAGAGGTCTGGAGAGCTATTTTCCTTTTAATTGTACAAAACAAATATACAGAATCATGAATTCATAAGTTCATGAATTTTCATAAGATGAACACATCCAGGTAACCAAGACCCAACATAAAAATCTGAGCATGACTATCCTCCCATGCGATACCTTTGGATAATTTTGGACACCTGTTAATGGAGGCGAGAGGTAAGGGTGGCCCTACCTTAAGTACATAGTTCTATGTAATTCTCATTTGGTGTATTGATATTAGTATACAGGTCATGGAAAGAACAGAGTTAGCCAAAGAGTCAAGATCCATTTAGTAATTTAACACTTCTTTCCTGTGTTCTTACCTGAATAATAGCATATATAGAGATGGACATCTTCCATGACTGAGTGAGAAGTTCCAGTGAGTCACTCTCCATTGAAACTGGTGAAAATTATAAGATATCTACCTTTTAAAACTTATGAAAATGGCCCTAAAGGTAAACAGCAAATGAAGAAATATCTATGTAAGAAAATTTATGAACATTTGATAAGATAGGTAAGAGTGTATGGTTTTTGAACCAAGACTCATCCCTCACCCATTCTCAGATCAACAAGACTGAAATTCTTCTTTAAGTTGCCACAGCCAAGAACACAGGGACCCCCAGCTCACAGCTGGGGGCCTTTCTTCCTAGGAGGAGCAGGACTTCAGCATTTCTCATCCTACCCTCACTACCTGTTAAGGCTAAATCCTAGCTGGTAATGATCCCTTACTCATGGAACAATGAGACAGAAGATCAACAAGGACATTGAAGATGTGAAAAACATTATAAACCAAAGAGACCTAAAAGACATCTATAGAGCACTCAACCCATAACAACAGAATGTGCATTCTTCTCAGATGAATATGGAATATTCTCTGTGATAGACTGTGAGTTAATGGATAAATTTAAAAGGATCGGAATCATAGAAAACAAATCTCCAATCACAGTGAAATTAAATTAGAAATCATCAGCAGGAAAATATTTGGGAAACTAAAAGCTTGTGGAAATTAAACAGCACATACTAAGTAACCAATGGATCAAAGAAGAAATTAAAAGGAGAAAAGAAAGCTAAAAGAAAGTGCTATGAGAGGTGGGCCAGTTTGAATCTATAACGCACCTCAGAAAAGCCATGTTTTAATCTTGACCCAATCTTGTAGGAGCAGCAGTTTCTTTTAGTCCTGATTCAATACTGCAGGTTTAAACAAAACAAAACAAAATACTGCAGGTTTGAAACTTTTAATTAGATTATCTCCACAGAGATGTGACACATTCAATTGTGGGTATGACCTTTTGATTAGATGGAGATGTGGACTCCACCCATTTCAGGTGGACCTTGATTAGCTGCCTGGAATCCTCTAAAAGAGGAAACAGTTTGGAGAGAGTCAGAAAAGACAGAGCCAACAGAGAGAGCTAACACCGATGCTGACAGTTGGAGGACAGAGACATGGACGTTCAGAGATGCTTGGAACCCAGCAGACCTCACTGTGATATGTTAGAAAGCCAGCCTCAGAGAAGCAAAGTGAGGAACCCCCATAGGAACAGAGGCTGAAGCAATGGAGCCCAGGAGCAAGGGATGAGCAGAAGCCGTGTGACTTCTCAGCTGACAGAGGTGTTCGAGACCCATTGGCCTTTCCTGAATTAAGGTATATTTTCTTGGATGCCTTAGTTTGGACATTTTCACAGGTTTAGAGCTATAAACTTGTAACATATTCAATTCCCTTTTTAAAAACCATTCCAGTTCTGCTATATTGCATTCCAACAGCTTGCAAACTAACACAAGATGAATGAAAAAGAAGCTATAATTACCAAAACTTATGTTATCATCTAAAGCTGTGCTTATAGGGTAATTTATAACTGTATATGCCTATATTAAGGGAGGAGAAAGATCTCAAATCAATAGCCCAGTGTTTCAACTTAAGATACTATCAGTGGGGGTGCAAAAGTAGTTCAGTGGTAGTATTCTCGCCTGACATGTGGGAGACCCAGGTTCGATTCCAGGCCCATGCACTTCCCACCCCCTCCCCAAAAGTTAATCAACAAATGGGCTGCAATAACAGGATAGTCACATGGAAAAAGAATGAAATATGATCTTCACTGTACAGCATACATATAAAAAAAAAAGAACAAATTAAACCTAGAGAAAATAGTAGGAAGTGAATAATAAAGAATAGAGAGGAAATTAATGAAATAGAGAATAAAAACCAATAGTAACATTCAGCAAAATAAAAATCTGGTTCTTTGACAAGGTCAACCAAACTGACTAACATTTAGCTAGATTGACCAAAAAAAAAAAAATATGACTCAATTAGTAGAATCAGAAAAAGAGAAAGACATGCTACTAACTACCTTAAATAAATAAAAGTGGCTATAAAAGAATTCTATGAACAATTGTGTGCCAACAAATGAGAACTTAAATGAAATTGACACATTTCTAGAAACTACTAAAATAGACAATCTGAATAGACAGATAAGAAGTGAAGATATTGAGTTAGTAATCAAAGAACTACCCACAAAAAAAAATTCCAGATACAGATGGTTTCACAGGTGAATCCTATCAAAGATTTAAGGAATAATTAATACAAACTCATCCAAAATTCTTCCAAAAAGTTGAATCGGAGAAAACATTTACCAACATATTTTATGAGGTTAGGATTACCCTCATACTAAAGCCAGAAAAAACATTACAAGAAAACTATAGACCAAATATTTCTTACACATATGGATGCAAAAATCCTCAACAAAATAATGGCAAACATATCCAGCCATATAAAAAGATTTTGCATCATGCTAAGTGAAACTTATTCCAAGAATATAATATGTGTTCAACATCCAAAAAACCATTAATGGGATATCTTCTAACATTAGATTTTTTAAAATCACATGATCATCCAATTGATGCAGGAAATAAAAACATTTGAAAAAATGCAAAATCCCTTCATGATTAAAACTCTTAATGAATAATGGATATAAGGAAACATTCTCAACCTGATCAAAAGGGCATCTATGCCAAACCTACAGCTAAGATCATACTTAATGTTGAAAGACTGGATGCTTTCCCCTTAAGATCAGGAATGAGACGATGATGTCTACTCTCACCACATCTAGTAAAAATTGTCTTTAGGGTTATAGCCAGGGAGATTAGACAAGAAAAAAATAATCCACTAAAAATCTATTAATAAATGAGTTCAACAAGGCTTCAGGATACAAGGTTAATATATAAAAATCAGTTGTATTTCCATACGCTTACAATGAACAATTCAAAAACAAAATGAAGAAAATAATTTCATTTATAATACCATCACAATCATAAAAAAAAAACTTGGGAATAAGTTTACCAAAGAAAGTGCAAAATTTACACCCTGAAAACTACAAAATATTGTTGAAAAACTTAAAGATTAAAAAATGGAAAAATATCACATCTTCATTCATCAGAAGACAACACCGCTAAATTGGCAATACTTACCAAAATGATTACATACATTTAATATAAACCTTATCAGAATTTCAGCTGAATTATTTGTAGAAACTGACAAGCTGATTCTAAAATTTATGTGAAATTACTGACCCCAGAATAGCCAAAACAATCCAGAAAACTAATAAAGTACACACCCTTCCCAATTTCAAAACTTTCTACAAAAATATGTTAATCAAGATCGTGTGGTACTGGCACAAAGATATTCATATAAATCAATGCAATAGAATTGAGAGTCCAGAAATGAACCCATCTACCTGTGATCAACTGATTTTCAACAAGGGTATTAAAGTCATTGAGTCAGAAAAGAATAGTTTTTTTCAACAAATAATGCTGGGACAACTAGGTAGCCACCTGAAAAACAGTGAATTTGGGCCCTTTCCTCATACCATATACAAAAATAACTCAAAATGGATCGAAAAACTAAATGTAAGTGTCTTGAATTTCTGCTTTTTCAAATACTTGTCTTACTCTCTCTCCTTCCAGGACTTTTCCCCATCTCATTGCATGACAGTCTCCTTTTCATCTTCCAGACATCTGTTCAAATGCCATCTCTTTAGAGTGGACTTCTGTTTGAGTTTATTAATGCTGTCAGAAATGCAATATATTAGGTTGGTAAAAGGGAATTTATTAAGTTACAAGTTTACAGTCCTAAAGGCATAAACATGTTCAAACTAAAGCATCCAGAGAAAGATACCTTAAGTCAAGAAAGGCCAATCTCAGAAGGCATGTGGCTTGAGTCTGCTGGTCCTTTGACTCCTGGTTTCAAGCCGCTTCCCTGTTCTGAATCTCCAAATGACTGTGTGTGTCAGCTTTGAAGCTTTTTCCCTCTTAAAGGAGTCTAATTAAGCAACCCATCTTAAATAGAGAGAGATACTTCTCCATGGAAGCTACCTAATCAAAAGGTCTCACCCATAAGTGTGTGGGTCACATCTCCATGGAAAAAACTTAATTAAAAAGATTCCCCCAACAATATTGAATCAGAATGAAAGAACGTGGCTTTTCTGGAGGGGTACACAACAGTTTCAAACTAGCACTCCTTTTCTGGATACTTAATAAAATATTTTTCCTTCCACACACCTCTGCCCCCACCTAGAATATTCTTACAAATTTATCAGTACCTGGAATCATCCTATAATATTATTTGTTTAGGATTTACTGTCCCTGTCACTCTTCTTTATCAAAGCCTTCTAAAGAGCAGACATCTGGTTTCCCAGAGTCCGAGCCAGTACTTGGCACAGAACAGACACTCAAGGATTACTCTCTGCACCAAGGACTGCACCCAATGCCCAAAATGTTCTTATCAATGTCAAGATTTTATTAAATACCCTCACAGTATTGTCCTTTTTTTTTCTCCTATGATCCTGAAACTTACCTTTTTCCCAATATCCCTCATATTATATTGTAATTATTGTAGGTAATAAAAGATGCTATCTATCTTTTATCATATCTACCTTTTAAGGATAGTGGATCTTATTAATTGCAATTAGCAGTGGTTGCTGGCTGCATTGCCCTGAAAAATGAAGGAATAGTGTTAGGAGTTGGAGGGAAATTAGTAGCAAGAAGAAAAGAGGAGGAAAAAAAAGATGATTGTCAGGTTGTGTTTATCAATGATATGACCTCTTCCTTTCCAAGACAAACGAGGGCTTTGGTAAAATCTACTATATTCATGAGCACTTGGAGAGAAGGGTAAGGCAAGAAGAATATATGCTTCCTGCAAGATTTTAGATGTCTTCAAAAAAGGTTTTTTCTTTCACAGTTTTGGAATTCAGATAGAGACATTTTCACCTTGAACTCAAGGTCAGAGCAACCATACATATATCTCAGCTACCTTGATTTGTGTCATTTTCTGAGCACACATTGTGATTTGTTGGTTTTGAGTGTCAACTCGGACTAGGTTATGGAGTCCAAGATGTTTGGTTTGACCTTGATGTTACTGTGAAGTATTTTATATGTGGGATTAGTATCTGCAATCAGTTGACCTTGAATAAAGGCAATCATGGTCAATTATGTGAGTGGGCCACATACAATCTGTTGAAGACATTTAAGAACAAAAACTATGATTTCCAGAGAAGGAAGAAAATTCTGCAACAAGACTACCCCATCTAATCCACATTGAGTTTTTAGCCTGCTGGCCTCCACCATGGTTTTGGACTCAAGACCTCAACATGAACTCTTACCTGAATTTTCAACTTGCTGGCTTACCCTAAGAAATTTTGACTTAAGATTACCACATCAACAATCTGAGTTTCCAGATTGTCACCCTACCTACAGAACTCAGACTTGCCAGCCTCCAAAATGGTTATTTTAGCTCCTTAAAATAAATCTCTTAATATAAATAAGCATATAGAAATATATTGATGCTATATATTACATTAATAAGTACATTAATAGTATAATATATTTATATTGAATAATTATAATATCTATTGATTCTATTGGTTCTATTTCTCCAGAAAACCCTGAATAATAAACACACACACATATAAAGTTAGTTACATAATACTATGCCCGGTGATAATAAAGGAAATCACTGCATGCTGTAAAGAAAATTCTTCATATGTCTTTGTGTCTCCATACAACCTTGTGAACACGTGAACAAGACAAACATGACCATCATGCCCCTTTTGCAGAACAGACAGTGATACTCAGAAAACTCCACTGCACATCACCACATTGGGTTTTTTCTTAAGCTCTAGCTCAGCCCATTGCTTTTTTGGCTATGAAATGATCAGTCCCCACCATTGTGTCTCTGCTTTTTCATTTATTAAACAAGGACATAAGATAAGAATCTAGTGATTCTTAATTCCTCTTTTTGTTTTTTTGGTAGCATCATATATTTCTTTGAGAAATTAATGAAATCTGCTGGCTTTCTCCACAGAAAATGTCACACACATGAAACTAGACCCTGTAGGGGTCCATGGAGGCTGTTTTTAGAAACCATGTGAAGGCTCTAGAATAACTTTATTATTTATATGGACAGAAGGTGAAGTTCTTAATCGAATGCTATTATACAAGGCTGAACAACTAAAGAGCCTCTTAAACTAAGTCACATAAGTCTTCATAACTACTCATTTTGTTCTTCTCCAATTGCATAGAATTTCTGACTTTCACTGTTGGCTTTAAGTCCTAATAGAGTAAACTGAGAACTATGGTTCTCTCTTTGAGAGCTGGTAGTAACCATCTGCTCCAGGTTGCAAAGGGTCTTTTCTGGAGATGCATGATGATAGTAGAATCGTGCTAGAGTCTTGTCAACTTGGATGAATAGAGCTGCTCTCCCAAAACACAGGGAGCACACATGGACACTGATGCATGAGCATAGGACTACGAATTTAAAAGGCATAGTTGCCTAACTTCAGCATTTCCTGGCCTCATTCTGCATTTTGCAATCACCCACAGCCTTATGGGCTCTGCATATGTGATATTCCCCAATGACCATGTTCCTTGTAAGTTCCCACCAGGTTTGAACATTGTCTTGAACCATGGATTCACTCTCAGAGAGAAGATCCTAACAGGGAAGATCCCATGTGGTACATAGCACTGTGTACCCTAACAAAGACATGTTCATAATCTCAATACACATTCCTATGGTATGAACTCATATATAAATAGGGCCTTTGAAAATGTATTTTTAAAAGAGGTGTCGAGTAATTTGTGAATCCAATCTCCTAAGATCCTATTTAAGTGTAGACAAATTGAATAAAGGTTCCCTTAACCTATATGACTTTATTAAGGGACCTTATTAAGGGAAAAAATTCAGATGGAGCAAAAGAGGCCAGAAGACAAAAGTGAGTGGAGACTGGAAGAGTAGGCATAGAAAGAGACAACGTTCTCGCCATGTGATATGAGGCTGAGATGCAAGCCAATAAGCCTCAGGATGGCAGCAAGCCAGCACCAGGTCTTTAAAACTTTGAGGAAAAGTGTGGTCTTACCAATGCTGTGATGTGGGACTTCTGGCCTCTAAAATCATGAGGCAATAAATTCTTCTTGTTTAAGCCAACCTATTATGCAGTATTTGTCATAATAGCCTGGCATAATAAGACATTCAAGTTCGAATCTTATATATGAACATACTGGAAAAATAAGAGGTAAATATTGTTTCCCAAATAGTCAAGAATAGTGGGAAATGTCTCCGAAGAAAATTCAATTGATGTTAATGAGCAGACTTGGCTATGTCTGGTTGTCTGTTTTTTAAGTATCAGAAACAAAGACTCCCACTATGCATATATATTGCAAATTTTTATCTTTAGTCATTCATTTGCAAGGATTTGGGAAGGGTGCTTGACTTGTTACACAGACATTACCCATTCCACAAATACTCACTGGGCTCCTACCATCTCCTAAATACTTAGCATATATTAGGGAACAAAATAAACAAAAACACCTGTCTTCTGGGAGTGATTGTGTAGCACTATCTGAAAGGATAGACAGGAAATGATAAGTATTGTCAATAAGTAAATCATGTGGCATATTAGAAGGTGTGCTGGTTTGAAAGGATTTATGTGCCCTAGAAAAGCCATGTTTTAATCCTAATCCAATTTTGTGGGTGCAACCATTTCTTTAAAACCTATTCAGTCCATGTCGGAAACTTGACTAGATAATCTCCAGGGAGATGTGACTCACCCAATTGTGGGTATTAACTTTTAAATAGAGGGAGATGTGACTCCATCCATTCCAGGTGGGTCTTGATTAGTTTACTGGGATCCTTTAAAAGAAGAAACATTTTGGAGAAAGTTTGAGAACAGCAGAGCCATGAAGCAGAGAGCCCACGCCGCCAGAGACCTTTGAAGATAAAGAAGCTCCCGGGGGAGCTTCAAGAAGCAGGAGGTCTGGAGAGGAAGCTAGTAGATGTTGCTGTGTTCACCACATGCCTTTCCAGTTGAGAGAGAATCCCTGAACTTCATTGGCCTTTCTTGAGTGAAGGTAACATCTTGTTGGTGCCTTAATTGAACACTTCTATAGACTTGCTTTAATTGGGACATTTTCAAGGCCCTAGAACTGTAAATTAACAACTTAATAAATTCCCCTTTTTAAAAGCCATTTTGTTTCTGGCATATTGCATTCTGGCAGCTAGCAAACTAGAATAGAAAGGGAGGAATATTGTTGACAAAAGTGAAAATAGAGCAGGATGGGGGATTGGGAGTTCCAAATCCAGGTAGGAGGTCAATTTTAGGGATATCTAAAGAAGTATTTGTGCTAAAGTGTCTTTCCTCTTAGCTTTCCACGTGCTGGAAAACCCCACTCTGAGAATCCATGCTGTGGGATAAGGCTTTGTCTCCAGAAAGCATATATTAAAGTGAGGCTGAGTTAGCAGAACATCCAGGCTGGGAGGCAAACTATGTTGTCTTCAGGGTCTAAGGCTCCTCACTCCTCCCAACAAATCACTTCCTTCCCACTAGGCAGCCAGCATCCTATGTTTTTTTCTTCCTCTTCCCCAAAACCTGCTCTCTGAAAGTTCTTTCAGATGGCAGAGGGCTTAGGCTTCAGTCAATACCCATTAACATATCTTCAGAAGAGGGGGAATGTATGACAAACATACTTCACTGTGTGCACCAGGGAAGAAGGTCTAGGTGACGTGTCTGGATGGAAAGCATATGATGGTGGAGTCCTGAGGGTTTGACAATCAGGCAGCGGGAGATGGAAGAGACATGGTGTGTTATGGATTGAATTATGTCACCCAAAAAAGATATGCTCAAGTCCTATTCCCTAGTACTTCAGAATGTGACCTTATTTGGAAATAGATTCATTACAGACAGAATAAGGCAAGTTAAAATGAGGTCACACTGGACCAGGTAGGA